>JAGDYQ010000297.1:585649-762884 GCA_021962125.1 Bulinus truncatus
GGGTGCAATAATGTTTCGTTCTACGGTGGCGTTGTATCAGGTGGGTGAATTAATGTTTCGTTCTAAGGTGGTGTTGTATCAGGTGGGTGCAATAATGTTTCGTTCTATGGTGGCGTTGTGTCAGGTGGGTGCAATAATGTTTCGTTCTAAGGTGGCGTTGTATCAGGTGGGCGCAATAATGTTTCGTTCTAAGGTGGCGTTGTATCAGGTGGGCGCAATAATGTTTCGTTCTACTGCTGCGTTGTATCAGGTGGGCGCAATAATGTTTCGTTCTACTGCTGCGTTGTATCAGGTGAGTGCAATAATGTTTCGTTCTACGGTGGCGTTGTATCAGGTGGGAGCAATAATGTTTCGTTCTACTACTGCGTTATATCAGGTGGGCGCAATAATGTTTCGTTCTACGGTGGCGTTGTATCAGGTGGGTGCAATAATGTTTCGTTCTACTGCTTCGTTGTATCAGGTGGATGCAATAATGTTTCGTTCTATGGTGGCGTTGTATCAGGTGGGTGCAATGATGTTTCGTTCTATGGTGGCGTTTTGACTAGACTACTATTGAACATGCACATCACATCAGCCGGGCAGAGTATTAAATGACAGTAACAGACCATTGACTGGATGCCAGTCTGACATGGCAACAGTCACAGACTATTGACTGGATGCCAGTCTGACAATACACTGCCAACAAACTTGTTCACGGTTTGATTCAGACTTAATGTCGTCATTACCGCTGGAGCTGAGCAGAACAAATTTCATCAACTGGACGATACAACACGGCGGCTGCCAACTTATCTCTGACGAATGAAATAAAATTAAGAGAATTGCTCGCAGTTGTCAACATTTTCCCGTCCACAGGAACGTTTCATCAAACTTCGTTATTTGTACATTTTCTTTGGACTCCACTGGGGATAGGATCGTGACTATGAGTTGATGCTATAAATAGACCAGTTTCCTGGAAATTTCTCTAGAGATTTAACACGTTGGTCTCGCCAGCGATCATCAATGAAAGTGTATAATTTCAAGGTTTGGTGTTGACAAAAATTAATAAAAATTACAAATAATGTCGAGTTTATTTTAGTCACCTTTATTGGGGGGGGGATGTATTTCTAGGTGTTACATTTCAATTCGACCTGCAGTTTTTCAATGATTAGTAAATTATGTAAAAAAAGAGATCCTCATACAGATATGGGGCTCAGGTGAGGTTGGGCCAGTGGCGTAACTCCTGTGCCCAGCCCTTCCCATTCCCTTGCCATCAATACTTGAATGGTACAAATAAAGCCTTCGTAGTTACTCCCTGATTGCTATATCTCATTGTGTGGGTATACCCAGCGGCCATAACAAACCTCCAGCTGGATATATTTAGATTCGTCAAAGAGACTTGATCCCAAGACTCACTAGTTGGCAGTCGAGCTCTCTACCATATGGCCTTCCTGTTCCTCAAAATAATTCGTAAAAACCTACTTTTTTTAATATCTGAGTATAGCATATTCAATGTCCGAATATAACATATTCAATGTCCGAATATAACATATTCAATGTCCGAGTATAACATATTCAATGCCCGAACATAACATATTCAATGTCTGAGTTTGACATATTTAAGAAGGAAAGTTAAAAAAAATGAACTAAATAAATAGAAAATCTAACAATAAAAAAGTCAACATTAATAGGTGCATTATCTCCCCTTGCCAAACAATCTTGCTGAAAGGAAAAGAGAAATAAACGAATGGTAACCTTACCCCGTAGATATGCATACCATTTACCTTCCGAGGCATCTTATGGAATGACTTTTAAACCCTGGGCAGCATATTAACGATACAAATGCTGTCCATTAATGGGAAAGGAAGGGTGGGTGATTATTGGAACTATGTATATTTAGTGAGAAATATTTTTGAAAATAAAGATATTGATCATAAAAATAAAGATATTGATCAGGAGAAATAAAGGAATTCATGTTGTTAGTAATCTTTACATTGGAATTTTTTTTTCATATGAGTATATGTATATTTCGATATGATTTATGACTTTATGCAAATTGTACAGACAATCTCTGAGACACTGTTACAAAAGTTTAATGATATTATTACAATATGCACAAATATCACACTTGTACCTATATCATTTTTATTAACTTTATGTTCCCTTGACTCAGCTAGTTTTGTTTCGTTAGTTTTGTTTACTTGAGAGTAAATTAGGGCGTGACATTCTACATGATTGAAGAACGAGTACACGACTAGCATAGTTCTATATGTCTCATCATAGCCCCCCCCCCCTTCAAAGACCTAATACAACTATTGCTACACTGACGTGATGGCTGGTACAACAAATTGATGTGATTTATATGATGTGATGGCTGGCACAACAAATTGATGTGATTTATATGATGTGATGGCTGGTACAACAAATTGATGTTATTTATATGATGTGATGTATGGTACAATAAATTGATGTGATTTATATGATGTGATGGATGGTATAACAAATTGATGTGATTTATATGATGTGATAGCTGGTACAACAAATTGATGTGATTTATATGATGTGATGGCTAGAATACCAAATATTTCGAGTACCACAATAGAAATAGTATTAAAGATTTAAAAGAAAAATTTAATTTTACAAGGACACATTTTTGTAAGTTGTAGGAAAAATTATAGTGACTGGTAGAGCTGTGAAGTTGTTCAGTGAAGAAAGTTGAAAGGTTATTTTCAACTAGTTGACCTGAGATCAGATGAAGGGGGGGGGGGGGGGTGATCCGGTACAGCCATGACTTTGAGAAGTTGACACTAAAGCAGTTTTATCTTATTCAGTTTTTCCGGTATATTTTATTTCTATTATTAGATTAAAATGATCAGTGTGGAACATGATTGATATACACGTATGACGAGGGTGATTCATGATTGCATGGGGGAAAAGAATTTCTCCGATTCTAATACATTGTGGTTCATTTTTTTTTCCTTTTGGCAAGCAAATCAAGAAAAACTAAACTTTTTGAAAGAAAGACCACTTTTAGAGGTCGCTCAAGCGACCCGAAGTTTCACTGTATGAGATAATGCGGCAGTTCTGATGTGCCGCTTGCTTGCTTTAGCTATAGTGCAATTTTAGTTCATTGTAAAATTAAAAGTATACCGTGATATTTGAATTTTAGATTATAACTAATTTTATTATTCAAGTTTGTTGGATAATAAAGAAGTTTTTGACTAACTACAAACTATTGAATTAATATGGCATCCACATCAAGTGGTAATTCACAAAGTGTATTGACAAGACGTATAACTGAAGTATGGTTGATTGGACAAACGGATTTTTGTCTGCCTAGCAATGTCTCACTAACCTTGGGTCATGCTATGAAGATGGTTTTCTATAATTACAAGGTACTAAAGAAGACAATATCCGAAAGCATTAAGGTAACTGTTAACGATCTTCAAAAACAAAAGCAGTCCAAGAGAATTAAAGAGTAGTTGAAGACGAAAGAAGACATCAGAAGGCTGCTGTTACTACTTGGTTTACAAGCAACAGCGAAAGTTAGAATGAAGGTAAAGATGGCGATGATTTTGAAACTGAGTTTCCTGTTTACTACAAGAAGCTTCTGTCAGAGGGTTCGATGCCAGACAAAAAAATTTGAAATGAGAATTTCAATTTAGAAGTAAATGCCCATTGGTAATTTCACTGGGACGGAAAGATAATGGAGGAAACTACAGATTATCCAGAGCTGCAGTCACAGTAGACAGATTAGCTGTAGTTTTAACAAGCAAAGAAGAGAAGATTTTAGGTTTAGCTAAAATGCCAACCGTGCTGGTAAGGCACAAGCCAATGCAACAATACAGCTGTTAAGGCTTTGTGAGGTATTTGATGAGATTATTGGTATGTGTTTTGACACAACATCCGTCAACACTGGTGTTACTAAGGGGACATGTAAATTGTTGCAAGAGGAGCTGTTACATTTTGCCTGCCGACATCATGTGCATGAACTGATCATTGGAGTTGTTTTTTCTCTATGGCTCCACAAACAGCCCTAACATTCCACTATTCAAACGTTTTAAACGATTTCGGCCTAAAGTTGATCAGCAGCTGTATAGTCCGCTATAGGATTCGAGACTAGATGATCCGTTTATTGTGGAACACAAACAAAGTGTTGTGTCATTCCTGCAAGACAGTCTGTCAAGTGCCTCATGTTACATACCACGTAAAGTTTACAGATGGATGATCAAAACCTGATTGTTGGTATTTGGCGTCAGTGTAAGCAACCAACCGTACCACTTTCATGCGCTAGGCAATTACCATATGGCTCGCTGGATGGCAAAAGTGATATACTGCTTCAAGATCTACTTATTTAGAAATCAGTTCTAGCTCACACCTTCAGTGGTAAAGATTTTGCAAGAATTCTGTTTGTTTGCCACTCACATTTACGTCAAAGCTTGGATCTCATGTCATGTGAGTCGTGATGCTCTGTTTAAAGATCTATTGTTATTCAAGCAGATCTCACGAAATTATACAAAACGGTGTCTGATGCTGCGAAAATTAAATTTGAAAACCATCTTTGGTATAGTAGTCCAGAGGTGCTTTTTCTTGCGTTGTTTTCTGAAAAAGTTTCTGAAGTGATACTGAAGACTGGCGATGATTGGACGGATCGAGTGTTTAAAGTGAAGGATTGCACTAACTGCATCACTTTGTAGGTACCTCATGACTATCTGCAATGCGTTCAGTCGGTATTGATACCAGCTTCGATGAAGTTGATCCTGTATCCTCCTGGGATCAATCGCCGTCATTTTCTGAAGCTAAGTGTATTGTTGATTCCTTTAAGGCGTCATTGACACACACAGAACAGCTACTATTCAGTTAACTCAGTCTCAACCTGGATCTGTCCTAGGTTGCCCTACTAGTCCCATCTCTGCTTGGGTGCCACTTAGCCCCTCCCTTAACAAAAGTGTCTTTGTTTCGGTCATACAAAATCCTAAGAATAGCTCTGCACGTTTGTGTATGTGTGAGTGTTTTTATGTGCACGTTTGTGTATGTGTGAGTGTTTTTATGTGCACGTTTGTGTATGTGTGAGTGTTTTTATGTGCACGTTTGTGTATGTGTGAGTGTTTTTATGTGCACGTTTGTGTATGTGTGAGTGTTTTTATGTGCACGTTTGTGTATGTGTGAGTGTTTTTATGTGCACGTTTGTGTATGTGTCAGTGTTTTTATGTGCTTGTATGTGTATGTGTGAGTGTTTTTGTGTGCACGTATGTGTATGTGTGAGTGTGTATGTATATTTGTGTGTGTGTGTATTTCTGTGTGTGTGTGTGTGCAGTATTTATAATTCTTTTTTTATGTACATCTACAACACAGACTGTAGTATCATGGTGTAGACTAGGGGTTGTCGGTTTTTAAAAACCGGCGGCGAAAAACCGATTTTTCGACGAATTTCGAAGCATTCGACAACCGGTTTTTTGGGCTTTAAAAAGTCGGTTTTAGCCTAGCACTTAACAATTAGAAAAAAATGTTGTTACATTCAGATAAATTGCAGAGAAATCTGGGAAACGTTGACTTTTCAATGAACTCCCACGTCAGTCTGACTCGTGTACTTGGTCATTGTTAGAAAGTAATTGTTGAGCGATACAAGAGAGAAGGCGTGACCAGTGGTTCAGGGTTAACCTGAGGGGGAGGGGAGGGTATATACACATAGAGAGATTTATTGTATCCGTTGTTTCCTCGACCTGGAAAGAAGGCTAAACTCAGGTCGTTTACTAATTCCACAGAAAAACCGATTTTTTAGCGCAAGAATTTAGTGTTTACTTGCGTAAAGTATACAATTTGAAACGGGCATATCATTGAGAGGGGAGAGGGGATTGGTATCTTCTTAGTTCGTTACTAAACAATAGACAGAGGCTTTTTTTTCAAGTTGACTAAATTTATGTTCGTCATCTAACACCTTCACCACCGCCAAACCCTCTAACCTAAACAAGGCAGGACCGTCGTACAGCCGCTGTAATGACTGGTGTAACTGATACATCTCAGGGATGGGTGTGGGGTAGGTGGGGAGATAATTGTATGAAGGGAGGGTCGAGGAGTGAATTTAGAGTTCAGTGGAGAAATTTTTTGAAATGGACATTCAATGTGGCCGTGGCCCGTGGGTCCATAGAGGTACAGAGGTGTTTGTGTACTGTGTCACATATATAGATAACATTAGAAACTTAGACAGAGGATGTGAGAGAGAGAGAGGAAGAGAGGGAGGGAGAGAGAAAAAGATAATACCAAGAGTAAAAAAAGAACCGTAATATCTATAGACTATATATAATAAGTACTATACTGAGTTCTACATCACAACGGCTGATTCTGAACTTGTCTGTGAGCGGCAAACCAAATCTCGTGTCTTTGACAGCCATGTATATTTATAGCTTAATATGAATGAAACACGGGAAAAAATTAAGTCTCATACGTGACTGCCAAACAAAGTTTAGCAGTTCAAAGGCCATAATAGAAAAACTCAATATGCAATTTAAAGGAATATTAATATATATATATACACAGTAGGCAGTAGTAATATTTTTACTGTCATATTGATAATTTTTTTCTTGTATTTATTATTTTACTTTAAAAAATTGGTTGACATAATTATATTAAACTTTATTCATTTTCATGCCCGTCCATTAAATACATTGAAAATAATTATTGCTAGAATGCTTTAAAAATCGTTTATTTCACTTATTTTATTGTAAAACCGAAAACCGGTTTTCGCCGGTTTTTTAAGAAATCGACCTTTGACAACCGGTTTTTTTAAAAGTCGGTTTTTGTATAACCCCTAGTGTAGACTGTAGTATCATGGCGTAGACAGTAGTATCATGGCGTAGACTGTAGTATCATGGCGTAGACTGTAGTATCATGGTGTCGACTGTAGTATCATGGTGTATACTGTAGTATCATGTTGTATACTGTAGTATCATAATGTATACTGTAGTATCATGTGTAGACTGTAGTATCATGTGTAGACTGTAGTATCATGGCGTAGACTGTAGTATCATGGTCTCGACTGTAGTATTATAATGTATACTGTAGTATCATGGTGTATACTGTAGTATCATGGTGTAGACTCTAGTATCATGGTGTAGACTCTAGTATCATGTTTTTTACTGTTGTATCATAATGTATACTGTAGTATCATGGTGTATACTGTAGTATCATGGTGTAGACTGTAGTATCAGGGCGTCGACTGTAGTATCATGGCGTAGACTGTAGTATCATGGTGTATACTGTAGTATCATGGTGAAGACTGTAGTATCATGGTGTATACTGTAGTATCATGGTGTATATTGCATTATCGTGGTGTATACTGTAGTATCGTGGTGTATACTGTAGTATCATGGTGTATACTGTAGTATCATGGTGTAGACTATAGTATCATGGCGTAGACTGTAGTATCATGGCGTAGACTGTAGTATCATGGTGTTTACTGTAGTATCATGGTGTATACTGTAGTATCATGGTGTATACTGTAGTATCATGGTGTATACTGTAGTATTATGGTGTCGGCTGTAGTATCATGGTGTATACTGTAGTATCATGGTGTAGATTGTAGTATCATGGTGTAGACTGTAGTATCATGGCGTAGACTGTAGTATCATGGCCTATACTTAATATCATGGCGTAGACTGTAGTATCATGGTGTAGACTGTAGTATCATGGTGTATACTGTAGTATCATGGTGTAGACTGTAGTATCATGGTGTCGACTGTAGTATCATGGTGTATAATGTAGTATATGGTGTAGCAACAGAGCCATTTTTTGGGAGCTCGAGGCACTATCATACACTTGAAGATAATTTAGAATAGCTACATTAAGGTATAGTAAAACCATATTAACTTATTGTAATGCCATATTAATGCATACTAATGCCATATTAATGCATACTAATGCCATATTATTGTTTACTAATGCCATATCAATGTATAGTAATGCCATATTAATGTATAGTAATGCCATATCATTGTATACTAATGCCATATTAATGTATACTAATGCCGTATTAATGTATACTAATGCTATTTTAATGTATACTAATGCCATAATAATGTATACTAATGCCATATCAATGTATACTAATGCCATATCAATGTATAGTAATGCCATATTAATGTATACTAATGCCATATTAATGTATACTAATGCCATATCAATGTATAGTAATGCCATATTAATGTATAGTAATGCCATATCAATAGGGAGCGACCGATATGCCTTTTTACCGATAGTCCGATACCGATATTTCTCCCCAGCATTTTTGCCGATACCGATACCGATATTTTGCTATTAATGAAAGGGTGTCTTGCAGATGATTAGAAGATTAGAAAAACAAAAGATTTGAAAAGACAGACCGAAAGACCGAAGTCAGAAACACAAACCATGCCTGCATAATCTCAGAAATCTGCATGTTTATTGTTTAAAATTAAACTTATAACAAACAATTTGTTGTTTTTACTTTTTACTTGTTCACAAACAGAAAAGTAAGATAAAGTTGTAAATAATTAATGTCAAACTAAAAAAGTAAACATGTATTAATTAGGGCTGCTGATTAAACTGCGTTAATTTGTGATTAACGCGCCAAAAAAAATTTGCGATTAAATTTTTTAACGCAACACTTAAATGCGTTAATTGGACCAAATGCGGAAAGTTCACCAAATCGATAAATAACAGAATTTCACTCAACCTTTTGAAGTTTAAGTTCCGTCCACTTATTAAGTAGATCTACCACCCCCACCCTGTCGTAATTCGCACACACCCTCACCCCCAGGCATGTCGACTGAAGCCCCACTTGTAATATATAATGAAGATGTTTTGTTTATTTAGCCCTTCGACAAGTAAACCTTCTGCTCCCTTCCCTGTCAGTGTAAAAAGAGAAAACTTCCATTCACTAGTTAACATTATATACTGCAGTGTATTGGTGAAGGTACTATAGCGTATTGTTGAACGTATAATGAACCCGTTTATAATTATAATTCTGTAGTCACGGCTATTGTATGGGATTGTATGGGTGGTACCTTTCCCAGCCTCCTTTTATTTACCCAACAATATCCCAGGAGAAGAAAATTTCCCGGGACCTATCCTGGGATTCAGCTATCATGAGAGAATAACCCAGGTTCTAACCAATGTAATGTAACACCAATAAAACTTCGTATGGACGTTCAGCAATCGGCAGTTGTAAATATAGTATTAATTAAAGCCAACTTATCTTTCAACTGCTGCCTACGAAGTTAAAATCTATGTTTCAATTGTTTTGTCAATGTTTGTCGACAGCTAGGCATCATTTCTTGCCTGGAAAGTCTATTAATTAATTAACGTTCTGAAACTAGCGATGTCGATATGATGGAAAGGCATATTTTCGTTTTTGCTTTGTACATAGCAATAAAAACATCAAAAGATTTTTCTCTAAGAGTTAAACCGGCAAACACTCACGCCTCGTCGCTGATATAACTGTTGTTATAACCAAAATGAAACGAAAGAAAGAATTTGTAATGTTGACACACGAAAGAAGATGAAAAATGAAAGCCGACCGATCAAAATTTTGCTTTGAATTGCCATGCGGTAACATCAAAGAGTGTCATTTTACAATACAATTTTCTTTTCTGTTGTTCACTAAAACATTTAACGAATAGTTGATAGTAAGAAAGTAAATGAATGAAAGAATATAAGAGTAACATTTATAGACAGACGCGCAAAGCAAAATCTTCAAAAGAAGATTAAAAGTAAAATTTGTCCTTCAACTCACCGACCCTGTTGATAAGTGACGTTTGTGCTGATGTGTCTAAAATGAAACTGGGTTGGGCGGAGGGGGGGAGGGTATAAAAAAAACCGCGTTAATGATAAGGGAGCGATTACTTTCTTGCTATATTATTATTTTAGGAAGGAAAGGCACATATGAGATATAAAACCCATAGTGCCAATATCGGTCCGACTATCGGTCGCTCCCTACAAAAATCGGCCGATCCGATATTAACCGATAGTGCCAATATCGGTCCGATACCGATACCGATCCGATTATCAGTCGCTCCCTACATATCAATGTATAGTAATGCCATATTAATGTATACTAATGCCATATTGATGTATACTAATGCCATATTAATGTATTCTAAAGCCATATCAATGTATACTAATGCCATATCAATGTATAGTAATGCCATATTAATGTATACTAATGCCATATCAATGTATAGTAATGCTATATTAATGTATAGTAATGCCATATTAATGTTTAGTAATGCCATATTAATGTATAGTAATGCCATATTAATGTATACTAATGTCATATTAATGTATTGTAATGCCATATTAATGTATAGTAATGCCAAGATTCACAAGAAATGAAAATAAACACATCTGTTCTTTTGTTCAACTCTTGTTTTAGTGACGTCGTAATCAGACCAGACAACTGTGTCCTAGTTTCCGGAGAGAATTTCCTGCGTTCCCTTTTTCAGGAATCAACGAATCGTGAAATAGCGGAATGCCATTTGTTTCTGTTGATAAACTGCTGGAGTAACGAAGTTCTTTGTTCTAGCGGGCCAAACGTTACATGAAATGTCACACATCAACAGAGACAAATTATAAATCCTATATTTATTTTCTCTAGGTCTCTATCTGTCTCTCTCTCTTTCTTTCTCTCTCTCTCTCTCTCTCGCTGTCTCTTTCTCTCTCTCTCTCTCTCATACATCGATGATTGAAAGTGCTTCTAAACAAAGGGAAGTCATGCAAGCAATTTTCTGTCCTCTTGAGGAAATCTTCTGTACATTCATTTGATAATGTTAAATTGAGATGTCATAAACACAAGCATAATACATGTCTCTGATGATAATGTTAAATGGAGATGTCGTAAGGATGGGCATAATACATGTCTCTGATGATAATGTTAAATGGAGATGTCGTAAGGATGGGCATATTTCATGTTTATGAAGATAGTATGTAGTATTGGGGCTCTCAAAATCTTAGGAGTCTACTGGTGTATTTTTCTTATCGATTGGCAATGTTTTGACATATTTATGCAGTGTATCCGCTGATAGAGTTTTAGTTGGAGACAGATGGGCTTAATGTCACACAGACATTATAGACATACAAATAGATATAAGAAACTGTAAAAACAATTAACATATTAACTATAAAACAGGCAAGAATATAACTATTTGAAGTTTTTCCAAAACCGTAAAACGAAAAAAACAAAAAAAAAAAAGAAACAACATTTTTTAAATAAAGTAGTCACAAACTTCTTACATTGAATATAATCTCACAAACTTGTTACATAGAATATAATCTCACAAACTTGTTACATAGAATATAATCTCACAAATAGGAAATAGAATATAATATCACAAATTTTTTACATAGAATATAATCTCACAAATAGTTAAATAGAATATAATCTCACAAACTTTTACATAGAATATAATCTCACAAACTTGTTAAATAGAATATAATCTCACAAACTTGTTACATAGAATATAATCTCACAAACTTGTTAAATATAATAATCTCACAAACTTTTTACATACAATATAATCTCACAAACTTGTTACACAGAATATAATCTCACAAACGTGTTACATAGAATATAATCTCACAACTAGTTAAATAGAATATAGTCTCACAACTAGTGAAATAGAATATAATCTCACAACTAGTGAAATAGAATATAACCTCACAACTAGTTAAATAGAATATAATCTCACAGCTAGTTACAATCACCAAGTAAATAAAACTCCATACAATAATAAGCACCTGATTGTCTTTTTATGAACTATGGCTTCAAACTAAAGGTGGTAAAATCACTGATTGACGATTGAGCTTTAGTTAATGAGTTGAATGACTTTTTCATAGCTTGGGAGTTTGATTATTTGGGATAATGATTAAATGAGGGACAATCAGACGTGCATTGTTGACAGTGTGAATGTAGTGGATGTGACTGAAACAATATTTACTTTATTTCATCGATATCACAAACCGCCAATTTTAATTGAACAGGTCTCTTCTCTCCGCCATATTTATTGTCACTGAAATAAACAACTGACTAATTAGGACGACTTACATTAGAGAGATTGGATTGTGCATTATTTCAGATCTATTTACACAACTACAGTTGTGCTCACTCATCGATTATAAACTTTTTCATCTGAACTCAGCCTGGATACAAATCTAAGTTTATGGATGACTAACTTTAAAAATATCTTGAAAGAGACACATTGGAGATAAATAAAAGACCCATTGGATATACTAAAGCGACACACTAGAAATAAATAAAATCAAATTTGATTTCCACGAGAGAAGTATATTTATCACGATCTATCTTACATATGAAAAAATAATTTCAAAATATATCTGTTATCCAGTATGATCTATGGGAAAATTATTTGTGTGGTCCTAAAAGTCTCAGTTCTGTGGTCTGTGTATGAGCTGAGTGGTCTGTGTATGAGTTGAGTGGTCCGTGATTGAGCTGATTGGTCCGTGTATGAGTTAAGTGGTCCTTGTATGAATTGAGTTGTCTGTGTATGAATTGTGTGGTCCCTGAAAGTCTCAGTACTGTGGTCTGTGCATGAGCTGAGTGGACCACACATCTCATTCCTCCTTGGACCACACATCTCATACCCCTTTGGACCACATATCTCATACCCCCTTGGACCACACATCTCATACCCCCTTGGACCACACATCTCATTTCTCCTTGGACCACAAATCTCATACCTCATTGGACCACAATCTCATACCCCCTTGGATCACACATCTCATACCCCTTGGACCACACATCTCATACCCCCTTGGACCACACATCTCATACCTCATTGGACCACACACCTCATACCTCCTTGGATCACACATCTCATACCTCATTGGACCACACATCTCATACCTCCTTGGATCACACATCTCATACCTCCTTGGATCACACACCTCATACCTCCTTGGATCACACACCTCATACCTCCTTGGATCACACACCTCACCTCCTTGGATCACACATCTCATACTTTCAAGGACCATATAATTCATACGAGAGGGGTGAGGGGGATATCAGGCTATATAAGTCTGCCTATGTATTAGATTGATAACAGGCCATATAAATATGCCTATGTATTAGACAGATATCAGGCTATATAAGTCTGCCTATGTATTAGATAGATAACAGGCCATATAAATATGCCTATGTATTAGACAGATATCAGGCTATATAAGTCTGCCTATGTAAAGCAGCTTTCTTGTTAAAATATCAAAAAACAACTTTATACCGATAAGCTTTAGAGTTGATGCTTACAATGACATGCTGAAATTTTTAAAATTGGATGCGATGTCCTGTCACTTATATTATTATTATTAAATTTTAAAGTTAATTCTTCCTACAAATCTATAGTTGACATCAATATATATTTTGAAACTGTCACTTGGAATATTTTCTAAGAAACTACTTTACGGGTGAATCTGTTTGTATATCATGTGACCTAGATTTTAGAGTTATGTAGTCTGAAAAAAATAAACTGTGTGAAGACAAACCACAAACATTGTTGACCCTAGACACAGGAACGTTAATGGAGGGCTGTAGGACAATCTACTGCTGGGGACCCAATGTCCAATGACAACTAACATTTTTAGTGAATATGCAAAAATGGATGATAATGTTACCTCCTGGATGTTAATGTTGCCTCCTGTAATTATTTGGCTTCTAACATTCTTTGGGCCCTTTCTGTAAATCAATGAAAGTTTTAGCCCGGGCATCTGACAAGTCCCCGTAGATGACCTTAAGGCTGTCCTTATATTCGTGGGAGCCTAATCAGTCCAGCTAGTTGGTCTATTCATAAGTATGGCTCCAATACAGGTCAAATGTATCTTAGCTGTAGACATGGGATGTGGTTCGGAATCAGAAAGTGAATCATGTTTACCTTATTTCCGACATCTCAACCTACTAGTTGAACCCAATATATTTTATTTCACAACCTTACACAAGGTTCCGCTAGCTCTATGAATCAAAATTCGAATCAAGAGTGGTATAGGTGTCGGAATAGTAATTCTAGAAAACTATCAGCCATTGTATATGAATTGGTACAAAAATTGATATTGGACTACCCCTTGTGTTTTGTAAATAAAACGCAATGTACAAAATAGTAACATTTTTTTAACGGTAGTTGACTGGACTGGATATTACTAAATACTTCACTTTTAGAAATTACTTTTCCAGAAAACGTTTTATCGTGGTGTATACATAACACCACTTGTTGATATTGGTGTATATGACACCACTGTTGATATTTGTGTATAAATGACACCACTGTTGATATTGGTGTATACATAACACCACATGTTGATATTGGTGTATACATAACACCACTTGTTGATATTGGTGTATAAATGACACCACTGTTGATATTGGTGTATAAATAACACCACTGTTGATAATGGTGTATACATAACACCACTTGTTGATATTGGTGTATAAATAACACCACTGTCGATATTGGTGTATACATAATACCTCAGTCGTTCATCTCTAAAATAATCCCATTGTTTCCAGACATATTTATCCCAATGTATATTATTTAACAATAGGATTTACTAAAGTAAGAAATCGATGAGATCAATATACCGTCTATTGTAGTGTCCAGTCAAATTATCTTCATGTGCTCACCGGTTTTTTTTAAGCAAAGAAATTTAAAAAAAATTCTAAGGACAAAAAAAAATAAAATTCATCGTGCTTTCAATACCTACCATGTCCTGTATTGTGACCCCCACCCCCGTCTATTTACAAGTCTGCTCCAGCTGCTAACACAGAGACAAGGCAGAGAACGTCGAGGGTAGAGTGTTAAATATTTATAGCTACTCACACAGGCAAGAGGAGATCATCGGCTAGCGGGAATTATCCTCTGTCCACACCCCCCTCACCCCAACCATCCGATTTTCTTTTGTTTCTTGTCAGTTGATCTAAACACGCAGCCATGAGAATGTGACTTTAATGAAAATATAGGAGGCGCAATGACATAAAATATAGGAGGCGCAATGACATAAAATATAGGAGGCGCAATGACATAAAATATAGGAGGCACAATGACATAAAATATAGGAGGCGCAATGACATAAAATATAGGAGGCGCAATGACATAAAATACAGGAGGCGCAATGACATAAAATATAGGAGGCGCAATGACATAAAATATGCCACAAAACTGAAGAAAATAAGTGATGTTATATTTTTTTTATTTTGTATGCATAGAGCTTACAACTTCAAATCAACAAACATGTTTATTTATTATATCTACTAGAGATATAAAGATGTATACAGTGTGTGTCTTGGGATACTTCAACCATTAGTTGAGTGGACAAATGTCCAGTAGAGATATATAGTTGTATACAGTTTGTGTCTGGGGATACGTTCAACCATTAGTTGAGTGGACAAATGTCCAGTAGAGATATATAGTTGTATACAGTTTGTGTCTTGGGATACGTTCAGCCATTAGTTGAGTGGACAAATGTCCAGTAGAGATATATAGTTGTATACAGTTTGTGTCTTGGGATACGTTCAGCCATTAGTTGAGTGGACAAATGTCCAGTAGAGATATATAGTTGTATACAGTTTGTGTCTTGGGATACGTTCAACCATTAGTTGAGTGGACAAAGGGCCAGTTGTGCCCTCCAGGTTCAGTAGAAAAACCAAATCGGCAGCATACAACAAGACTGGCTTCAAAATAGAAACAAAATACATTGAATTTTGATATCTCTGCGGCCCACCACAACTCGGTACACTAAGCTCGCGCCTTGTTCGCCCACCGATAAATTCGGCTTTGACAGTAACAGAGATTTTTGATAATTAATTATTGTGTAGGTCAACTATATATTTTTTTTTAAAGAATACTATATCTTATCATTTTGGCTTTAGAATGGTAACTTTAAAATGTGAATCAACTGCAAGAATTGTTAAAAAAATATTCTTACATGAAACTTGTGATGATTAGGCTTGCAGCTATTAGGTCAGACTATTAGGTCAGACTATTAGGTCAGACTATTAGGTCAGACTCTTAGGTCAGACTATTAGGTCAGACTATTAGGTCAGACTATTAGGTCAGACTATTAGGTCAGACTAACTATGATGACAAGTGTTCATGATAATCTCAAAAACAAAAGACTTCTTTCAAATAAAATATTTTGGAATAAAAGAAGAAATGGTAAGGTCAGAGGTGAAAATGAATAATTACATATCAAGGCGTATTATTTAGATGTCTCCAGGTGAACAGACTACAGAGATTTGTTAACAGATGCCTGCGCCAAATCACGATCTCGTCTACCCTGAAAAAATTCCAAATATTGTATTGTGGGAGATAACTAAACAATAGCCCATTAGACTGAAAATCGGAAAGGAAAATGACGATGGATAGGTCATACCCATAGAAAACCAGTTGACAATGTAACTAGACAAAAACTGCAATTTACAGGGCAAGAGAAAAAACAGGGAGACCAAGACAGACGTTGAACAGGCGAAAGTGAAATAAAAGATGCTGGAATGTCATGGGTCCAGCTGAAGAAGAAGATTGACCCCCAAAACTGGGTCCGCTGGCTCGATCAGATGAGACCCAATGAACCTACAGGAGTTAAAAGGAAAAAGAAATAAAGACGACGCGGTACCGCATTGTGTCAATTGTATTGTTTAGTTCTAGTGGTATCTCAATGTGTCAATTGTATTGTTTAGTTCTCGTGGTATCTCAATGTGTCACTTGTATTGCTTAGTTCTAGTGGTATTTCAATGTGTCAATTGTATTGTTTAGTTCTAGCGGTATTTCAATGTGTCAATTGTATTGTTTAGTTCTAGCGGTATTTCAATGTGTCAATTGTATAGTTTAGTTCTAGCGGTATTTCAATGTGTAAATTGTATTGTTTAGTTCTAGCGGTATTTCAATGTGTCAATTGTATTGTTTAGTTCTAGCCGTATTTCAATGTGTCAATTGTATTGTTTAGTTCTAGCCGTATTTCAATGTGTCAATTGTATTGTTTAGTTCTAGCGGTATTTCAATGTGTCAATTGTATTGTTTAGTTCTAGCGGTATTTCAATGTGTCAATTGTATTGTTTAGTTCTAGTGGAATTTCAATGTGTCAATTGTATTGTTTAGTTCTAGCGGTATTTCAATGTGTCAATTGTATTGTTTAGTTCTAGTGGTATTTCAATGTGTCATTTGTATTGTTTAGTTCTAGTGGTCTCTCAATGTGTCACTTGTATTGTTTAGTGCTAGTGGAATTTCAATGTGTCAATTGTATTGTTTAGTTGTAGTGGTATCTCAATGTGTCAATTGTATTGTTTAGTTCTAGTGGTCTCTCAATGTGTCACTTGTATTGTTTAGTTCTAGTGGAATTTCAATGTGTCAATTGTATTGTTTAGTTCTAGCGGTATCTCAATGTGTCAATTGTATTGTTTAGTTCTAGCCTCTCAGTTCTTCTACCCATATTTTATCTTCTGCCCCTTTGATTGGTACATTCATTTCTTATATTCCAGATTGAATTGAAAAGAAAAAAATTAAATACTGTATTTTAGTAAGGTCATTTATTTAGATTTCCAATCAGCCATTGACGAAAATATAACTGATCAACATAGAGAATCATTTTGAAGATATTTGCTAATGAATTAATTGACTAAGGCAAAGTCCACAAATGAAAATTTCAAAATAGAACTGCATTAAAACAACTGACAGGCGAGGAAGAAAGATAACATGATGACACCAGAGTCTGTGAGTTATAACTTTTAATAAACCAATCAACTGACTTGACACGCGAGGCGTTGTCAAGCTTAAACAAATATAATGTAACAAAATAACCAACGGAAGCATGACACAAAGCAGAATGTCTGTCATGTGAAACTTGAAGCCACGCTTGTTTTTGTAACCGTGCTATCGCGATGCCAGAAGTGAGTATATATATATACCACAATATTGAAACAATGAGCCATTATTTATATCTAGGGAATATATATAGGCCACAGTATTGAATCAATGAGCCATTATTTATGTCTAGTGAATATATAGGCCACAGTATTGAAATAATGAGCCATTTTTTATGTCTAGTGAATATATAGGGCACAGTATTGAATCAATGAGCCATTATTTATGTCTAGTGAATACATAGGCCACAATATTGAAACAATGAGCCATTATTTATGTCTAGTGAATATATAGGCCACAATATTGAATCAATGAGCCATTATTTATGTCTAGTGAATATATATGCCACAATATTGAAACAATGAGCCATTATTTATATCTAGTGAATATATAGGTCACAATATTGAATCAATGAGCCATTATTTATGTCTAGTGAATATATAGGCCACAGTATTGAATCAATGAGCCACTATTTATGTCTAGTGAATATATAGGCCACAATATTGAATCAATGAGCCATTATTTATGTCTAGTGAACATATAGGCCACAATATTGAAACAATGAGCCATTATTTATGTCTAGTGAATATATAGGCCACAATATTGAATCAATGAGCCATTATTTATGTCTAGTGAATATATATATACCACAATATTGAAACAATGAGCTACTATTTATGTCTAGTGAATATATATATATACCACAATATTGAAACAATGAGCCATTATTTATGTCTAGTGAATATATATATACCACAATATTGAAACAACGAGCCATTATTTATGTCTAGTGAATATATATATACCACAATATTGAAACAATGAGCCATTATTTATGTCTAGTGAATATATAGGCCACAATATTGAAACAATGAGCCATTATTTATGTCTAGTGAATATATATACCACAATATTGAAAGAATGAGCCGTTATTTATGTCTAGTGAATATATATATATATATACCACAATATTGAAACAATGAGCCATTGTTTATGTCTAGTGAATATATATATATATATACCACAATATTGAAACAATGAGCCATTATTTATGTCTAGTGAATATATAGGCCACAATGTTGAATCATTTAGGCTTTATTTATTCTAGAGATGCTCCAGCTGTAACACAAAATATTTACATTTTTTATTAGTCAGGAAATTATCTGAAATTAGTCTCTTTCACAATCTTCATATCTGTATTACTGTAAGTTGTATGTTGGCATGCATATATCTAACAAGAAAGTATAGTATGATTCATTACGTTAAAGAATATTTACATACTTATATTAACATATAGGCGAAAATTATTGTATGTTGTATGTATAGATGCAAGCGTATGTAAATATATAAGAATGTATGTAAAGATTGAAAAAAAAAAGATGTATTTCAATGTACGCTCTTATGTTTGAGTAAACAAAAATATGTTTCCAAGTATAAAGTTTTAAAATTATTTGGTTATATGTTATTGGCGTGGGCATATGTGTGCATTTCTCTATCTCTCCTTATCTATTTATTTGTATATCTATGTCTCCTGCAGCTATCTCTCCTCATCTATTTTACTTCTATATCTATGTCTCAACTTATCTCTTCTCATCTATTTACATCTATATCCATGTCTTCTCCAGCTATCTCTCCTCATCTATTTACATCTATATCCATGTCTTCTCCAGCTATCTCTCCTCATCTATTTACATCTATATCCAAGTCTTCTCCAGCTATCTCTCCTCATCTATTTACATCTATATCCAAGTCTTCTCCAGCTATCTCTCCTAATCTATTTACATCTATATCCATGTCTTCTCCAGCTATCTCTCATCTATTTACATCTATATCCATGTCTTCTCCAGCTATCTCTCCTCATCTATTTTACTTCTATATCTATGTCTCAACTTATCTCTTCTCATATATTTACATCTATATCCATGTCTTCTTCAGCTATCTCTCCTCATCTATTTACATCTATATCCATGTCTTCTCCAGCTATCTCTCCTCATCTATTTTACTTCTATATCTATGTCTCAACTTATCTCTTCTCATATATTTACATCTATATCCATGTCTTCTTCAGCTATCTCTCCTCATCTATTTACATCTATATCCAAGTCTTCTCCAGCTATCTCTCCTCATCTATTTACATCTATATCCAAGTCTTCTCCAGCTATCTCTCCTCATCTATTTACATCTATATCCAAGTCTTCTCCAGCTATCTCTCCTCATCTATTTACATCTATATCCAAGTCTTCTCCAGCTATCTCTCCTCATCTATTTACATCTATATCCATGTCTTCTCCAGCTATCTCTCCTCATCTATTTACATCTATATCCATGTCTTCTCCAGCTATCTCTCCTCATCTATTTACATCTATATCCATGTCTTCTCCAGCTATCTCTCCTCATCTATTTACATCTATATCCAAGTCTTCTCCAGCTATCTCTCCTCATCTATTTACATCTATATCCAAGTCTTCTCCAGCTATCTCTCCTCATCTATTTACATCTATATCCATGTCTTCTCCAGCTATCTCTCCTCATCTATTTACATCTATATCCAAGTCTTCTCCAGCTATCTCTCCTCATCTATTTACATCTCTCTTCAATTCAGACTAGAGATGCAGACAATTTCTCACATTAAGTTTATCACCGCCATCTTTCATCAGCTGGTCACACAATGTCCCCACAGATAACACCAGCGTCGGCCCTGCTACTCAAAAAACACTTAATTTCCATCCCCACCCCCCCCTCCCCACTCCGCCAACCAGTAGGCCAATAAATCAGAGACACCACTTAAATTCTCCGAACTCAGTTTGTCGTAAAAACATTTTTTTTTCGCACCCACTAATCTGATGTCTACCAAAGTAGTTAACTGGTCAATAAGTGACCATTTATTGCCCGGACTTTTGTTGCAAGGTCACGGCTCTGAACGTGCCTTCTGGTCAGTGAGGCTAGTTCGATAGTCCAGACGTATTAGTTTGAAACAGTAATGAAGCCAATGTTTGTCCAGAAGAACATGACCGTTAAGTAGACAAACTAAAACAACGATCACAATACCATCTATCTATCTATCTATCTATCTATCTATCTATCTATCTATCTATCTATCTATCTATCTATCTATCTATCTATCTATCTATCTATCTATCTATCTATCTATCTATCTATCTATCTATCTATCTATCTATCTATCTATCCATCTATATCTCTCTATCTCTCTCTCTCTCTATATATATATATATATCTATCCATCCATCTATATCTATCTATCTATCTATCTATCCATCTATCTATCTATCTATACAATCCTCCTATCTATCCGCCTATAGATCTATCTTATAATAATCAATCAGTCAGTTTATCTATCCATCTATATCTATCTATCTATCCATCTATCTATCTATCTATCTATACAATTCTCCTATCTATCCGCCTATAGATCTATCTTATATTAATCAATCAGTCAGTTTATCTATCCATCTATATCTATCTATCTATCCATCTATCTATCTATCTATACAATCCTCCTATCTATCCGCCTATAGATCTATCTTATATTAATCAATCAGTCAGTTTATCTATCCATCTATATCTATCTATCTATCCATCTATCTATCTATCTATACAATCCTCCTATCTATCCGCCTATAGATCTATCTTATATTAATCAATCAGTCAGTTTATCTATCCATCTATCTATCTATCTATACAATCCTCCTATCTATCCGCCTATAGATCTATCTTATATTAATCAATCAGTCAGTTTATCTATCCATCTATCTATCTATCTATACAATCCTCCTATCTATCCGCCTATAGATCTATCTTATATTAATCAATCAATCAGTTTATCTATCCATCAATCTATCCATCCTGTTTGCTTCATGCCCTTCGTCTTACATATAAACATAATAACTACATGCTAGAGATAGACGCCAAATAGCTATGGGTGAACTATTAAACAGTTTCCTCTATAAGTTACATATTGTTGGTGGAAGAATAGAAACCTTATGAGCTTCCAGTGTATAAGGCTAAATATATCCAGCATTCAATATTCACTGACAGTTTTCCAGGTCAACTGTCCAATGGAATCAAAACTCCACGTCTGAAATTGTTGCTTGTTCTTCACTTCCAGTTACAGTGTCTAGCAATATGAACCTGGCCATGTCAAGTGTGGGAGTTGATTGGCCACAGTTGTATTTGATTGATGGTAAATGACAAACTTAATCAATAGGATTCAAAACTGAAGTAGAGTTAGTTAACTATTTGTGTCCCATTCAATTACTTACCCAATACGTTTGTGAAAATGTTGAAAATAGAAGTTTTTCAAAAATCTGTTTCGATGTATACTAATAAAAAACAACAACACAACAAGGTAAAAACAACAACACTACAAGGTAAAAACAACAACACAACAAGGTAAAAACAACAACACTACAACGTAAATGACCACAACAACACAACAAGTTAAAAACAACAACACTACAACGTAAATAACCACAACAACACAACAAGGTAAAATCCAACTCGAACTAAAGTCACAGCCTATGTTAGGGGGAATTGAAAAATTTATGACATTTATGACTAAATCATTTCATCAGTCTTGAGATGGTCAAATATAATTATTTCTGATCATTTTCTTGAGCGAATGTCATTGGAAGGTAACAATTATACAAATTAAAGACAATTTAAAAAAAAAAAAAATTAACAACTATTAAAAAATTAGTATGAAACAAACACTTATAAGAATAAATTAATAATTACAAACATTTACACAGATTAAAACTGACTAAAGTAGAAATATACAAAATATTGTTTAAACAATAACAACTACTTACCCTTCGTCCTACCACCACCTTCCTCCCCCCCTCCTCCACCCCTCCCGATCCAACCACCAATAACTGCAGATAGGACATATCTACTAGTACTTCAAGATCTTAAACACATCTTCAGCAAACTAAAACTAATTACTTCTACGATCATCTGTGTCACATAAGTTGACTGGTATTGTTGTAAGTAGATCAAGTTTCTGGTATTATGTTGATAACATATACAAATTAGCCTGTGTCAAAGCAAGTAAAATGATTCGTAAATTGCTGTCATGTAAACAAAATGTGTCACTTTTTATTAAAAAGATATACTGAACTATTAAGTGTATTTTGTTGCTAAAATTCTTGTAAAGCCAATATGCACACAATTTAAAAAACAAACAATCCTAACATATAATGTTGCTGGCAAAAAAGTAAAAAGTTATACGTTTGAATATTAAACTAACATCTAAATGCAACTTTTTTTTTTTGCTGTAAAGTTTTGTTCCATTAAAATGTTTTCATCTGAAAAAAAACCCCAACTTTTTTTTAAAGCATTCCAATGGCTCTGATCTTTTGAAACGCGAACATCCAGCAACACGAGTGATTTCCCTTGGATCATCTTCTATCAGACCAGAAAAAACAGGTTATAGGAGTCAGTGATCTTCAAGAACGTGACGCCACTCAATTGAACACACAGCAGCGGGGCTTTCTAATATGAGACCCCCTTCCTGTTGATGATAGCACTGATACTGGATGGGGAAGGGGGGGGGAGAAGAATCTTTCGGGATGACATGTCATAAAAAGGTCAAATTAGCCAATCTGAATATATATGTGTGTCTTTTGGCATAGTTTTATTACTTGTTATAAAAGTACTTTAATATATTATAAATGTGTGTGTCATTTGATAAAGTGTAGCGTCTGATGTACATGTTTGTATGTTTTAATATAGTTTTATGGCTGATGTAAATGTAATGTATGTCATATAAACAGTGGATATTGTATCTTATGGTATCTACATATTAAAATTCTTTTGTTGGTCAAACATTTCAGTATATGTATATCTCTGTTTAATACATGTTTATTACAGATCTCCCATGATGCATAAATGTAAATATTTCGTATTTATTATCAACAGAAAAAGGTGTAACCAGAGAAGTTAGCCCAAAATGATTTTATTATATCATGTATGTTCACACATGTGTTATCAATTAGAACTTAGAGAAGCTTCACTCTCCATCAGCATAACAGAAACTGAGTCAAGTAAATTAGCAGAGGCATAAGTGTAGATTTTTGTTTAATTTGAAGTTTTGTACATCATCGTCTGGTCTTTCAGTTCACTGCTTAGATCAACTGCGTCAAGATTCTTGGAGACTCCTCGCTGCAAACCATTCTCAAGACTCAATCAGTGTTCCATATCTTTCCTTCTAGTTTTATTCTGCTCTGAACATGTAGAGGACACCAAAGACTAAAATGATTGTTTGATGGGTCATTAGAGCAAATTTTGTTCTCTTTTTTCTGTAACGGGCCGGTTAACATTGAAAAATAATAATCCCTCAATCGACAGCCATTTCAGCTTCCTCTAGTTAGTGTGATTTCTGAGTTTAACGAGAAACTCATTTCTGCACTCCCAATGATTGATGGTGCCATGGATATCTCTAATCTCAACACGCCATGGATATCTCTAATATCAACACGCCATGGATATCTCTAATCTCAACACGCCATGGATATCTCTAATCTCAATACGCCATGGATATCTCTAATCTCAAATCACCATGGATATCTCTGATCTCAACATGTCATGGATATCTCTAATCTCAACACACCGTGGATATCTCTAATCTCATTACGCCGTAGATACCTCTTATCTCAACACGCCATTGATATCTCTAATCTCAACACGCCATGGATATCTCTAATCTCAACACGCCATGGATATCTCTAATCTCAACACGTCATGGATATCTCTAATCTCAACACGCCATGGATATCTCTAATCTCAACACGCCATGGATATCTCTAATCTCAACACACCGTGGATATCTTTAATCTCAACACAACATGGATATCTCTAATCTCAACACGCCATTGATATCTCTAATCTCAACACGCCATGGATATCTTTAATCTCAACACAACATGGATATCTCTAATCTCAACACGCCATGGATATCTCTAATCTCAACACGCCATGGATATCTCTAATCTCAACACGCAATGGATATCTCTAATATCAACACGCCATGGATATCTCTTATCTCAACACGCCATGGATATCTCTAATCTCAATACGCCATGGATATCTCTAATATCAACACGCCATGGATATCTCTAATCTCAACACGCCATGGATATCTCTAATCTCAATACGCCATGGATATCTCTAATCTCAAATCACCATGGATATCTCTGATCTCAACATGTCATGGATATCACTAATCTCAACACACGTGGATATCTCTAATCTCATTACGCCGTAGATACCTCTTATCTCAACACGCCATTGATATCTCTAATCTCAACACGCCATGGATATCTCTAATCTCAACACGCCATGGATATCTCTAATCTCAACACACCGTGGATATCTCTAATCTCATTACGCCGTAGATACCTCTTATCTCAACACGCCATTGATATCTCTAATCTCAACACGCCATGGATATCTTTAATCTCAACACAACATGGATATCTCTAATCTCAACACGCCATGGATATCTCTAATCTCAACACGCCATGGATATCTCTAATCTCAACACGCCATGGATATCTCTAATCTCAACACGCCATGGATATCTCTAATCTCAACACGCCATAGATTTCTCTAATCTCAACACGCCATGCCACACAACGAGATAAAAGACAATCAGTGACGTAACTTGACAAAAAAAAGGAGGGGGGGTATTTTCATCGGTTTAGAACTATTCGGAGCGGGAATGAGGCGGCCCTTGAAGTCTGTAACACTTGATGTTCCACTACTGCAATACTTGATGTTCCACCACTGCAATACTTGATGTTCCACTACTGCAATACTTGATGTTCCACTACTGCAATACTTGATGTTCCACTACTGTAATACTTGATGTTCCACTACTGCAATACTTGATGTTCCACTACTGCAATACTTGATGTTCCACTACTGTAATACTTGATGTTCCACTAATGCAATACTTGATGTTCCACTACTGTAATACTTGATGTTCCACTACTGCAATACTTGATGTTCCACTACTGCAATACTTGTTGTTCCACTACTGTATTACTTGATGTTCTACTACTGCAATACTTGATGTTCTACTTCTGCAATACTTGATGTTCCACTACTGCAATACTTGATGTTCCATTACTGCAATACTTGATGTTCCACTACTGTTATACTTGATGTTCCACTACTGCAATACTTGATTTTCCACAACTGTAATACTTGATGTTCCACTATTGCAATGCTTGATGTTTCACAACTGTAATACTTGATGTTCCACTACTGTAATACTTGATGTTCCACTACTGCAATACTTAATGTTCCACTACTGTAATACTTGATGTTCCACTACTGCAATACTTGATGTTCCACTACTGCAATACTTGATGTTCCACTACTGCAATACTTGATGTTACACTATTGTAATACTTGATGTTCCACTACTGCGATAAAGTCAAAGATAAAAATGATTATTGCAAAAACCCATACATCTGTGAAATGTTATACTTAACAATAAAGCAATGCATAAAAATGTTTTTAAGTTTGGTCCGTAATTGAACATTTTCTTATAGATGCAACTTTTTAAAAAAAAATCTTTTAAGCCAAGTTTTTCTTTTAAATTTAAATTAATATTATAATACACTTTTAATTAAAATGAATCTAATATCTGAAATGTTTAAACATTTTTTTTTACCCAGAATGCTCTAAATATTTGATTGTTGAGACTGAGTGTCTTAGTTATAAATAAATTTTGGCTTAGATCCAGCAGAAGGTTTTCATCAATCAAGAGAAGAGCAGAATTCTAAACGGAAGTGAGTGGAGATGTGGGTTTTTACCGCGGTTAATATTTGTTCTTTCGACTCAGCTTCTTCCAGCCGAGTTCTGTTTGATTTACCTGACAGGCTGTTGTCTGTCTGAGATGTTCTGTTTGTATCTGTCACAGCCTGTTTATTGTACACTTAAGTTGAAAGCTTTACTTTGATAAGAAATAGTTAAACTTGAGCAATTATACATAAAGTATCAAATTAAAAACATAGTTTTAAATAGTCTAATGTGTTATGTTAAATGTTAAAACATTGCATGATTGGAGCATTTTATGATTGGAACATTTTATGATTGGTACATTTTATGTTTAGAACATTTTATGATTGGAACATTTTATGATTGGAACATTTTATGACTTTTTCAATGTAAACATGTTTATTGATATTGATATTTCAATAGAAAACTATTTAGACCTACAGATGAAGTAAATAGTTAGTTACAACTGAATCTTTCAAATAGTGTGTTGGCCGTCCAATTAAAAGTACATTCGAGAAGAATGTTAAAACAAAAAAAATTAAATTCAACAAAAATAACGTATATGATATAACATATGGTAAGTATTCGAATGTACTACAGAACGATTTAAGACAATCTCTCTATATATAATATCTTGTCTGTAAATCTTTGACTGTCTCTATGTCGACATTATCCAGAGAATTTCAAACCATGTAGTTGACCCAGAGTTGTGACCATGTAGTTGACCCAGAGTTGTGACCATGTAGTTGACCCAGAGTTGTGACCATGTAGTTGACCCAGAGTTGTGACCATGTAGTTGACCCAGAGTTGTGACTATGTAGTTGACCCAGAGTTGTGACCATGTTGTTGGCCCAGAGTTGTGACTATGTAGTTGACCCAGAGTTGTGACCATGTAGTTGACCCAGAGTTGTGACTATGTAGTTGACCCAGAGTTGTGACTATGTAGTTGACCCAGAGTTGTGACTATGTAGTTGACCCAGAGTTGTGCCTATGTAGTTGACCCAGTGTTGTGCCTAAGTAATTTTATTTCCCGAAGAGTACAGTCATTGCTCAAATTCAATATATACTGTATTTACTACTTATTTAATTCTAGTTTATAAAATAAAGTTTAAAACACATCTCCTATTTAAATTACGCTATTGTTACTCGACCAGCAAACTGGAATATTCATTTTTTTTTTCGCCGACCAGCAATAGATGTGCGCATGCGCGAATTGACGGACTCGGACTGCATATTATTGCGCATTTTTTGTTTTCGGGGCTAGGGTTAGGGTTAGGAATATGCTTAGGTGCAATATCTATAGCCGGATCCGGAAAACTAGTCGCGCATGCACAATATCTATAGATGGACCCCTAAAAAAAATAATACGGAGTCCGTCTAGTCGCGCATGCGCAATCTATTGCTGGTTGGCGGAAAAAAAAATATTCCAGTTTGCTGGTTTAGTAACAACGCGTTTAAATAAATAACTTGTATCGGCTGTAGAATGATAACATCTGAGTTAATAGAATAAACGCATTTCATTCGACAATATACAATTATTTTTTTTTAAATAATTTAATGTTTACATGGCTTTGTTTACAAATATGGATCTGTCAGTATAGTACAAGTTCAGCTGATATAAATATGGATCTGTCAGTATAGTACAAGTTCAGCTGATATAAATATGGATCTGTCAGTATAGTACAAGCTCAGCTGATATAAATATGGATCTGTCAGTATAGTACAAGTTCAGCTGATATAAATATGGATCTGTCAGTATAGTACAAGTTCAGCTGATATAAATATGGATCTGTCAGTATAGTACAAGCTCAGCTGATATAAATATGGATCTGTCAGTTCACGTTTAGCTGGATATAAATGTGGATCTATCTTTCCAGTATCAACAAATCTTACGTTTTACAATGTGTTATTAATTACAATTGATAATAAAATCTGGTCTATATATTTACTCACAGCCGGCCTTATCCTCACTGCCCTCCATGGAGCAAACCAGTTTGTAAAGCCTTTTTTTAATCCATGGTTTTAACGCCTTTTTTTAATCCATGGTTTTAGTCTGAAACATCTGTAGCTTGAGAATCAACTTTTGTTTGACAATAAAATTAAAAAACAAACAACGCTTCAATGTGAGGAGTAAATGAGTTTAAACTGGAGTTGAATAGACTAGACAAGATGTAGTGACATACAGTATACGAAATATTTTTTTTGAGATTTCAGAATTGAGTATTATAGCAGGACCGCCACAATAGGGGTGCAACCTTTAAGCTTTGTACCCCCTGACAAGGATTCCTTGTAGTCGGGAAATACAAAAAAAAATATTTGGTAAATCAGACCCATCCTTATTTCTAACTCTAGAATATCTTTCATTAATTCTACTTCATCAACTTCATCAACTAATCCAATTCAAAACTACACCTTAAATCGTTATGTCATTTCCGTTTGTTTTCATCACAAGCTGACACCGATACATATCAGCTTGTTGTCATTATTCTCAAAGTCTGTATAGCGCATTTTCCTGTGTCCACATTTTTTACATACTGATCAACAGCTGGAATCGAAAGCTGAGAAACACAAAAGTACTTACACAAAAGTACTTACACAAAAGTACTTACACAAAAGTACATACACAAAAAGTACGTACACAAAAGTACTTACACAAAAGTACTTACACAAAAGTACTTACACAAAAGTACTTACACAAAAGTACTTACACAAAAGTACTTACACAATAGTACTTACACAAAAGTACTTACATTGTAGGTCTCTGATTTTTTTTTCCTCGTTGAACTCATTTCAATTTTTTTTTTATTACGTGAACAGACAAGTTAAGTGAGCAATTATGGCTCCATAGCAAATAAAACTGCTATTGACTTCAATCAAACTCTGAAAAAAACTTGGCTTCATCTCTGATTGCTAATGTGTGGTCGTCTAGATGTCGAAAAGATTCAAGGGACAATGAACTTTTGACTTTATGTACAATTTTACTCATGATACAGGGGAGGGAGGGTCGCTTGGTGAGCGCTTGACTGTCGTCGATCTGAGTGTCACTGGTTCGTATCCACAATGATGATACAAAAAGGATTTAAAAGATTTCATCTCATCCTAGCATGCACCAATCAAAGAAACTTAAGAGTTTCAATAAATATTACACAGTGCAAGAATCTGCGCCATACATTACACATGATATTTTTAAATTTAAAATTATTGATATTTCATAATCATCATCTCTACAGCCCATGTTGTGGTCTGGCCTGCCACACTATTACTGTCTACATCCCATGTAGGGGTCTGGCCTGCCCCACTAATACTGTCTACAGCCCATGAAGGAGTCTGGCCTGCCAAACTAATACTGTATACAGCCCATGTAGGAGTCTGGCCTGCCGCACTAATACTGTTTACATCCCATGTAGGAGTCTGGCCTGCCGCACTAATACTCTCTACAGCCCATGTAGGAGTCTGGCCTGCCACACTAATATTGCTACAGCCCATGTAGGAGTCTGGCCTGCAACACTAATTCTGTCTACACCCAGTGTAGGGGTCTAGCCTGCCACACTAATACTGTTCATTTTTATTGATCCATGACATTCGACTCCTTTATCTCACTTCCAATTTTCAAACATCATTCGTAACAGTCCTCATGTAGAAATCAGTAATGCTCATTCCTAAAACTTATCATTTAGACTGGATTCAATGACTAATGAATATTTGATTTCTAAATATTAAGTTACTATTATATAGATTGCACAATAAAAATAGAAAGTTGTATACATTTACATGAATTTATAATTGATAGAATGGAAGTTATCAAAATTATCTGAGTGAATGGAGTATTCATAAAATATTTACTTTATTGTTATTAGTTGATTAGTGATATTGTTAGTCACATAAAATGAACAAAGTATAACTCCATATTTTAAGAATAAATACTTGAATTGACGCACTTAAATCTCTATTCTGTATTAAAAAAAAAGATTTTCAATTGATATAATTGCCCTAAATTGATAACGAATTAACCAGCCACTCTCTGTGTCAAATAGATTTAATTGACAGACATTAAATAAATACTTTTTGTTTAACGTGACGTCTTGAAAGAATCTGTTGCGCCGGCCACCCCAGACTTAAATAAACAATCGCTGGCTAATAAGGGCGTGGCAGTGACGTGTTAACTGAAACGTCCTGTTGACAATGGACGTTGGAAATCTTGCTGTAGCCCGAGACTGTCATCACAGCTGTCACAGCTAATAGTTCACCACACGGGATGGACATTTAACATATAAATAAAACAAGATCATAGCAGTCAGGAATAACTCACTCGGCGTTATGGTATGTGAAGGTGGGGGATACAGCAGATGATGATGGTCGAGGGGAGTTGGCTTGATGGTGGTCCTCAGTGAGTTCGATCTTTGTGGTGTATGTCAAGAGTTCGGACCCTTTCTTGCCAATAAACTTTGTCTTCTGTTCAGCCTGTTTGGCTATTTAGGGGGGGGGGTGTAAAAAGTCGCTACTAAATCTTTTCTTACACAGGTCAAGATCAAGTAATAACAATATCAATAATATCAGACCAGATCAAGTGATCACTGATTACAAATACTTGTGACGGTATCGTGTGTCGTATATCTAGTTACTGGTGGTACTATTGTGACGGTATCGTGTGTCGTATATCTAGTTACTGGTGGTACTATTGTGACGGTATCGTGTGTCGTATATCTAGTTACTGGTGGTACTATTGTGACGGTATCGTGTGTCGTATATCTAGATACTGGTTGTACTATTGTGACGATATCGTGTGTCATATATCTAGATACTGGTGGTACCATTGTGACGGTATCGTGTGTCATATATCTAGATACTGGTGGTACCATTGTGACGGTATCGTGTGTCATATATCTAGATACTGGTGGTACCATTGTGACGGTATCGTGTGTCATATATCTAGATACTGGTGGTACTATTGTGACGGTATCGTGTGTCGTATATCTAGATACTGGTGGTACTATTGTGACGGTATCGTGTGTCGTATATCTAGATACTGGTGGTACTATTGTGACGATATCGTGTGTCATATATCTAGTTACTGGTGGTACTATTGTGACGGTATCGTGTGTCATATATCTAGATACTGGTGGTACTATTGTGACGATATCGTGTGTCATATATCTAGATACTGGTGGTACTATTGTGACGATATCGTGTGTCATATATCTAGATACTGGTGGTACTATTGTGACGATATCGTGTGTCGTATATCTAGATACTGGTGGTACTATTGTGACGGTATCGTGTGTCTAGTTACTGGTGGTACTATTGTGACGATATCGTGTGTCGTATATCTAGTTACTGGTGGTACTATTGTGACGATATCGTGTGTCGTATATCTAGTTACTGGTGGTACTATTGTGACGATATCGTGTGTGAAATATCTAGATACTGGTGGTAGTATTGTGATTAGGGAGCGACCGATATGCCTTTTTACCGATACCGATACCGATATTTTGCTAATAATGAAAATGTTTCTTGCAGATGAAGAAGATTAGAAGAACAAAAGATTTGAAAAGACAGACCGGAAGACCAAGTCAGAAACACAAACCATGCCTGCATAACCTCAGAAATCTGCATGTTTATTGTTTAAAATTAAACTTATAACAAACAATTTGTTGTCTTAACTTTTTACTTGTACACAAACAGAAAAGTAAGATAAAGTTGTAAATAATTAATGTCAAACTAAAAAAGTAAAAATGTATTAATTGTTAATTGTAACTTCACTAAATTGTGAAAGTTGTGATGAAATTAAAATAATTTTCTTCGTAAATCTTTGTAATTTTTACTGAATTTACTTGTAGCAATTTTTTTTTTAAAAGTATGAAAAATTCAAAACACTTGATTATATCAGTAAATCACTTCACTCAGGTAAACAGTTAACTGGAAGTCTGTAAGTAAACTTTAACTCTGTAAACCAAAACCAGTTTAGAATTACTAGATTTGTGAAAAAAAAACAATGTATTGGCAGCCAAAAAAACGGCCGGTCCGATAGTTAACCCATAGTGCCAATATCGGTTCGATTATCGGTCGCACCCTACAAAAATCGGCCGATCGGATATTAACCGATAGTGCCAATATCGGTCCGATACCGATACCGATCCGATTATCGGTCGCTCCCTAATTGTGATGGTGCGTGAAGTCTTTGTAAGGATGAGATGAAATCTCTTAGATCCTATAAACCACTAAATGGGACGGTTTTTATTGTGACCTTCTTTCATTTCTACCAAAGCCAATAGCGCAAATTTTTGGAGGCATCATTAGTTGAGTGCTTTACCAGACGACTATCCACCCCCTTGTGTGATGACATCTAGATACTGTAGGTGTGTTTGTGATGTATCGTGTGTCAAATATCTAGATACTAGTGCTTTTAATAAATTTCACTTTCTCTGAGTGCGTTTGTCTGTACATCTTGTAACTCAATTTTGGACCTGTTCTAATTTAGCGCAAAGTCTCTAATTAGTCATTTTTGTAGATTCTATACATTTGTACAGTCCATACATAAACATATTGTTGAGTTACGAAGTAAATTATTTTTTTTTAGTAAAGCTCATAATGGTAAAAAGAAATTACATTGAATTTATCATATCATTACATTCTGCACCAGTGAAGAAGGCCGCAAAATAGTGAATTGTTTTAAGCATGGTGCTAAGGTTTTATAACCTTAAGCTGGGCCAAATTTAGTTAGAAAAATTACGTTATATTAAAGTGTGCAAAAACAAAATATAAGCTATTTTAAAAATAATTAAAGATAAAAAAAATATTAGAAAAAGTATTTATCAAAATGCACAAATGGTCCTATTTGTAGTTCAAATTTTATTGTAAGGTACAGAGACATATGACAATATCTCATTGGATTATATCATTCACGAAATTATGGGATAACTTTTTAAATATTTAACCACGTTACTAACAATAAAAATATTTGAATTTTTGTCTTTTTCATTTGTATAAAAAACACTAGATTAGAAATGACCATCTATTATACTTGGACTACATTAGAAATGACCATCTGTTATACTTGGACTACATTAGAAATGACCATCTGTTATACTTGGACTACATTAGAAATGACCATCTGTTATACTTGGACTACATTAGAAATGACCGTCTATTATACTTGGACTACATTAGAAATGACCGTCTATTATACTTGGACTACATTAGAAATGACCGTCTGTTATACTTGGACTACATTATAAATGACCGAGTGTTATACATGACTAGATAATGAATGACCAAGTGTTATATAAGTACATGGTAATGTATGACCGTATAAGGAAAGATAAAGACGTCTGGGTATCCACATGTTGACACACTATGTATTATGATAGACGTGAACACAATTTATTCTGTCCCGACGGTTCACACGGTCTTCAAGTTGATTATATTTTCATTAAACCACTATTAATCAATAAATGAATATTAATCAACAAAAAGCTGTGTAAGACCCAATACTTTCTGACACATTTTGATATTTTAATTTGAACGCTGAACTAAAACATAAGCACTTTGAAAAAAAATATAGAAACTTGGGTAAATTAAAAATTGTTAGAAAAAATATTTAAAGAATAAAATGAACGGGGCTAAATAAAAAAGTTATTCGATTGATTGAAAATGATAATTTAATTTTGTAAATTTAGGGAAGAAAAAAAATGAGATTGTCCCCCCCCCCCACCCCCACAGAAAACATCAGGTTTCTAGAAATGGAGCTAATATTGGTGAAATAAAACGTAAACATTCTGGCGAACAAACTCAATAACTGAACATCATTTTAAAATATGATTATATTGATTTTTCTACATCTAAATAGTTACATGTTATCGCGTTCATTACAACCACTAGAACCACTCTTCGGAAATACCCGTTCATTAAAGTTGTTGGAAGATTAGAATGTTAAATAGCATTTATTTATTACTTTTATAATTCGTTTCCAAAGTTTTAACGCCTATTTCAAATAGAAATGTTTAACTAACTTTTACATTCAACAAGTGCGTATAATATCAGAAATAAAGATATTTTATTAGGCAATGATTTTTTTTTAATAACATAAGGGAACATCATAAAGTTTGAATACAATAATACAACAAGCTCATAATTGTGCTTAACACAGAAACACATGAATGTGTTAAACACATAGACGAATGAGTGTATCAAACACAGAAATACATTATCGTATCAAAAACATAAACACATGATTGTGCTTAACAAAGAAGCGCATGATTGTGTGAAACACATCGACAAATAAGTGCATAAAACAGACACATGATTGTGCCAAACAAAGAAACGCTTGATTGTATCAAACAATCTTGCGTTTCTTCTGCCATTGGATATTATTTCCCATTGGTTACGTCTGCCAGCTCCTTTTATTTACTTTTTTCCTTACATCCCCGACAGTTCCCTTCCGTTTGAGAGCCAACATAAACTGTCCAACCTATCTACTTTCACTTTGATGTCCTCCCGGATATTCCAGCGGTAGCCCCCTAGTGCCGGTCATGTTGTTGGGAATGTGGCTGAATAACGCCGCCGCACGCGCCTTGATACATTGTCTTTGTTTTCTATGGCCCCATCAATTGAATCTCCAAACATGAAAGACACAACACTCTTTCACTAATTTGATGAACTAATTGTTTGATTATTTACTTGTTTGTTATTGTCTTGAAGTTATTGTAAGGGCTCTCAACTAGATATGGGACGAATGGCTGAGTAGTGTACAGCGCTCGACTGTCCTGGGATCATTGGCGTAATGAGGGGAGGGGGAAGGGAGGCAAGTTTGGGCACGATGCCCCGGGGGCTACTCACAAAGTGGCGCCAAATGATATATTTTACATATAATATTATATGGTTTTCAAAAGGGGGGGGGCGCTAAAAAGATATTGTGCCCCGGGCGCGAGTTAAGCCCGCTAGGCCACTGCCTGGGATTCCTGTGTTTGATCCGCGTTTAGAAACAAGGCAATTTGTCTAGGTGCTGGTGAACGTTGGTTCGAAGTCTTTCATGTTCACCAAGATTTAAATGGGTACCTGGCTTTATCTGGGGAAGTAAAGACGACTGGGCGTTGTGCTAACCACACAATCCCTTCATATACTGAAGTTGTAGAAACAGATGAACTCAACACTTCATCTACCCCAATGGCCCTTTAGGGCAAGGGGAACTTAACTTTCTGTTTACTTCTCAACTAGATCCGGTTTCATCTCAAACTGAATACAAGTCTCAGGAGATAAGATTAAGTGATTCCGTTGTTTCAGACACAGTGAATCCCTCTGTAGACATAGGAGCTTATAAAACAAAATTTCAGACATTCTCCAGAGTTATAATTTTCTACTCTCAAACATATACAGTGGATTCCGCTTAATTGGGACACCGCTTAATTGGGACAGCAGCTTATTTGGGACAAATCTCAAAGAAACCAAACCAAGAAACCAATAGTAAATTTGTATGTTTAATTGGGACAGCCGCTTAATCGGGACAAGAAGTCTCAGTCCCGATGTGTCCCAATTAAGCGGAATCGACTGTATTTCTTATCACCATAGACATAACTAAAAACTACCTGACAGACCAGTTTTTATCAGTTAAATTATTCATAATAAGGAATAGACAACTTATGTTCAGATTGATGTGTCAGAGTTAGACAGTATATACAGGTAGATGTGTCAGAGATAGACAGTATTTAACAAACTAATTTATTTTAACTCACAAATGCTATAGACATACCTTGGAGTAGTCCATTGGTGTTCATTTGAAGGTATGAAACTGTTAGATTTGCATTATATAATAAACCCCAAGGCTCAAATTTAAGACACACCCCCCTCCCCGCACATTTCCTGTTAATAACACCTGAAGTTGGGGAGGTGATTTCATGTTATCGCAGAAAAGAAATGTCATCGAAAGTCAAACTGGCTGATACGAAATCAAGTATGTCACTTGGCAAGATACGTGTGTCACTTTGCAATATACGTGTGTCACTTGGCAAGGTACGTGTCACTTGGCAAGATACCAGGCCCGTAGCGTGCGGGGGGGGGGCAGGTGGGCCCCCCCTGCGTTTTGTCTGGCCCCCCGCTTATTTGTTCTACTTAGTAAAATGTATTACCTGGCCCCCTGCTATTACCCGGTCCGTGCTGTAGAATGCCTGGCCCCTGCTGTAGAATTTTCACGGTACGGGGCCGCAAGATACGTGTGTCACTTGACAAGATACGTGTGTCACTTGGTTGTGAACACGATCTGAATGATGTAGCTCATGGGTTCAAATCCTATCATAAGCAGCCACGAAATAAAAGACATAAATTGCTCACAAAAGCATACAATTACTGTTTAAAGTTTCTATAGAATTGTATTCAATTTAAACACTTTAATAATGTTCTACTAAGTATGAAAATAGTAAAAAATAAGCACCGTTATATGAAGGCACAGACAAATTAATGTAAAGAAGAATGTTCATTGTACTGTATGTAAAAGTTTAAATGTTGTACTGTGAAGCGATATAAGAAGATCTCAACCTCACACATACACATTCAAACACACACAATCACACATGTCAACTAAATGTAGGTCGCTGGTATCTTTGAACACTCCCTATGTGACAGAGTAATATAGTTCAGAGTAATCAAAATTTTAAAAAATCAGAGTAATTCAAATATTGATATAAAAACCATGCCAATACAGCGACAATAAGAATCGCGATGTAATGAGGGGAGGGGAACATCATAAAGTTTGAATACAATAATACAACAAGCTCATAATTGTGCTTAATACAGAAACACATGAAAGTGTTAAACACATAGACGAATGAGTGTATCAAACACAGAAATACATTATCGTATCAAAAACATAAACACATGATTGTGCTTAACAAAGAAACGCGTGATTGTTTCAAACAATCTTGCGTTTCTTCTGCTATGTGGATATTATTTCCCATTGGTTACGTCTGCCATGTGGATATTATTTCCCATTGGTTACGTCTGCCATGTGGATATTATTTTCCATTGGTTACGTCTGCCAGCTCGCCCTTTTATTAAGTCAGTAAATAGAAACAAGCAATTAAGCCTGTTCTATTCTGGACATAGGACGTGTTAGCGCATTTTCTTGTTATGTATCAGTACGTTTGTTAGCTTTCAGTAAATATTTGTTAATTTTGGAAATGTTTATAAATTCAATTGTGTAATGCATATATCTGTAAAAAAAAATATTATAAAGACGTTTCTTTATATTTGAAAAAAAAAATATTTTCTCTTAAATCTAACTACAGGTGGTTTGTGGTTACTGAAATAGGACTCATAATTGAAAACATTCGAAATTGTAGTCATTTAATCGTCCGAAAACTCCGTCAATTGTTGCATAGCTCTGATACTTTCAATTAAACTCAGAACACAAGCTTACTATTTCATTTGATGAGTTTCTTAATAAATCTTGGTGAAACTACGTGCTGCAGTATTTTGCACCAAATGAATGGGTTATTGAACGTACAAGGTGTAGAATGGGGCCATATATAATATATAAGCCCCTTAGGAGCCCTGAAGCCCGGCCCTCAGAGGTCCTATCGCGAAATGAACTTTTGATGTCCACATGGCAGGCCAAGACCTACAAAATGATATATACATCATGCGTCTAGGACTTGTTGCTGAGATATAGGGCGCTCCATTATTAATATAGCTTATATAGTAAAAAACGGTACCTTATAAGGCCCCTTTTACGGCCCTGAGAGGTCAGATCGCGAAATGGAAAAAAGTCATTTCTTGGCAGGCCAAGACCTACAAAATGATATATACATCATGGGTCTAGGACTTATGGTTGTTGAGATCTAGGGTGATGACGGACAGACAGACAGACAAAACGGGGACAATAGAGCATTTTTTTTTTCGAAAATGCTCTTAAAAGCACCATTCAGTGAAGGCAAACACAAATGAATGAATCAACAAAAATCGTACAGAAGGTAAAACGCATGGGGTATTTTGATGATATAAGTCAGCTAAGCCCCTAATTCATGAAATATTATATTGATTTAAGTAAACTATTTCCCCCGACTCATAAATACTCCTTGACTCAAATTTTAAATAATCTATAAAGCATCATAATGATAGATAATTTCAAATGAATATTTCGATACATTTTACAGTAAGTTGTCATCAATTTATTATTCTAATTTAAACCAAGGATTACATGAAAAAATATCCAATATCTGTCGATAGTATTTAAAACTAGGACGTAAAAATTAATTAAAAATGTATATGCCTTTAAGATGCACTAATAATTATATAAATAAATATATAAGACTCTAAAATACAAAAAATAAATTATAATAAAATAATAGCGATTTGGGTTCTGCGTTAAATCGAAAGTAAAGAATTAATACAGCAGTATTCCAGTTTAAAATACAATCATGAAAAAATCGGATCTGCCCGATACAAAAAATAGCCTAGCCTACCGATCAAGGGCATATAGGTTTTGCAGGATACAGCTAGTAATAAAATAATACTCTAACATATAAAACAATGACATCACAGATACCGGAATACATTGAACATGGCCGGCGTGATATGATTAAGGTGGACTGTCATGTGGTAAAGCACTTGACTGTCGACCTGAGAGTCCATGGTTCGATATCCGGTGAGGACCAAAGGATATTTTAGGTCATGGTTAAAGCCCCTGCTATATCTCCCGTGGTGCCTCCTTGAACACTGCACTATCGTCTATGGTGGATTTGAAAGAAGTGTGTAATAAAAACCGTCAAATTAGTGGTTTAAAGGATGTAAGAGATTTCATCTCATCCCTACAGTGACTTCCTCACACATAGGATCAAGACGTCAACATAAGTATACTCCATTGATTGAATTAAAGAGGCAATTAAAATTTAAATACACTACTATATATATATATATATATATATATATATATATATATATATATATATTGTTACAAAGAAATAATCTACATAAATAATAGTGGTGTGGGTTCTGCGTTAAATCGAAAGACAAGAATTCATATAAAAGTATTTCAGTTTTAAATCGTCAAACGTAAACAATAGTAATAAAAATCATGAAAAAATAGGATCTGTCTGAAAAATAACCTACTGATCAAACCTAAGGAACTATAACTATATGCAAAGGTTTTGCAGGGTACAGCTTGTATAATTATATTTTTGATTTGAGATAATACCAAGTTAATTAATTTCTTTAACAAATCTATACTGAAAAAAATCAATGCTATTTAATAGTATTTCAAAAAATTGTGGCCATTTTACAACGTTTTTCTTAACTTCACTTCTTGTCTGTTTGTGTGTTTGTCCGCGGTATTTTGCAATTCAATTTTAGACCACTTTCCGATAAGCTATAGCTCTGATACTTTCAATAAAACTCAGAACCCGATGACAATGCAATATTCTTACTATTTCATTTTGATTTGATGAGTTTCTTAATAAATAAAATTAAATATGTATGGCGAATAGGTCACAGCCTTGTCTAAATCAAGGGAAATTACTGGTGCTATATTCTACTGCGCCTGAACACGTGTGTGATTAGACCACTTTCAGAACAAAAAAAAAATTAACGGCCAAAATTGATCTTAAAAGCGAACGCAGCGCAATAAAAACAAATGTGTTGAAAAATTATTTAAAGTGAAAGAACTCAAAACTCATATTCTGTGTTTATAAACATGATACTCCAAAAAGTTTCACTACTTTCTTTAATTTTCTGCGCATGAATATGAATACATGTGACGTCAGAGCTCTCCAGTACGTTCGAGCAGAAATATATATAGTTAAATTTGATATGTCTTACACCAACATTTTTAGAGCATTTTCGAAAAAAAATGTTCTATTGTCCCCGTTTTGTCTGTCTGTCTGTCCGTCATCACCCTAGATCTCAACAATCATAAGTCCTAGACCCATGATGTATATATCATTTTGTAGGTCTTGGCCTGCCATGTGTGCATCAAAAGTCCATTTTGCGATTTGACCTCTGAGGGCTGAAAAAGGGGGCTTATTAAGTACCGTTATTTTTACTATATAAGCTATATTAACAAAGGAGCGCCCTAGATCTCAGCAACCATAAGTCCTAGACCCATGATGTATATATCATTTTGTAGGTCTTGACCTGCCAAGTGTGCATCAAAAGTCCATTTTGCGATCTGACCTCTGAGGGGCGAATACTAGGGCTTCGTAGGGTACTGTTTTTTTACTATATCAGCTACATTAACAAAGGGACGTACAAAGGGGCGTACAAAGGGACGTAACTCATTATTTATTTTTGTAACAGTTATTAAACATGACTTACTTTCCTCTCTATTTATCAAAACCCATACCACGAAAATGCTCTAAAACGTCCTGTGTCCGAAACGGTACAGGCTTAAATTGCTTGCTCTTCGTATTAATTGAAAAAAAATATTTTAACTAAAAAGTAGAAAATAAAAATTACATTATAAAAAAAATATTTTATAAAAAACAAAGTTTTTCTTGCGTAAAAACGTTGGACGCATGTTATACAACACTAGCATTAATTTTACATACTCATATGCATTTTGTTATCTAGACTAAGTTCTAATAAATGATCCGCAATATCGTGATATTTCGAAAACCTTCTGTAATAATTCTTTTGGGATTTAATTGTTAACATTTGATGATTCTAATACTGTAATACAAACATTCACATAATATAAGATTCATGCGCCCAACGTTTTTCGTTTTTATAAAAATCAGAAGCTCTTTATAAAGTCTATTACTATTACCATGTTACCAATTTATTCAGAAATTATTTTCTGCTGTTTAGTACGCAAGAAAAACGTTGTTTTTTATAAAATATTTTTTTATAATGTAATTTTTATTTGAAGTATCAAACAATGTATAGTTATATTTTAAGCGCTGTTTTCCCTAGCTAACTTGGTGTCTTCATAAATATAAAATTAAAGCTATTAAAGATGACATCAATACAATAGTCTCAACTACATCACCACCATATCATATACACACAATAGACAATATTATCCAAGTGGAACCCAAAAGATTTACATTAAAAAAATTTCTGTGTGCTATTGCCTCCCTTCAATTAGGTCAGAGTCAAAAGTTCAGTTTAAACTGAATGATCTCCCCCTAGAATTCACCCTTACCATTCTCACAGACTGTAGATAAGTATTGATTTCCTCACTTGTTACACCCCCTCCTTCTCGCCCTCTTTTATTTGGTTTTCTTAAAGAGCCCAGTTGACAACATGGGATTTAAGGAAATCGGTTACATTATCAAAACTTGCCGGTTAAATATTTTAAGCTTTCGTGTCCTGCAAAACCGGCGTGATTTTGTTTAAAACAGATTCAGAATGATTTATTACAAATAAATAACTCATTAACTGTTGCGTAACAAACACAGGTAACAATGAAATAAATCAGTAAATGTTGCGTAACAATAATACTTGTAACAATAAAATACATCAGTAACTGTTGCGTAACAATAATACTTGTAACAATAAAATACATCAGTAACTGTTGCGTAACAATAATACTTGTAACAATAAAATACATCAGTAACTGTTGCGTAACAAACATTTCTAACAATAAAATACATCAGTAACTGTGGCGTAACAATAATACTTATAACAATAAAATACATCAGTAACTGTTGCGTAAAAATAATACTTGTTACAATAAAATACATCAGTAACTGTTGCGTAACAATAATACTTGTAACAATAAAATACATCAGTAACTGTTGCGTAACAAACATTTCTAACAATAAAATACATCAGTAACTGTGGCGTAACAATAATACTTATAACAATAAAATACATCAGTAACTGTTGCGTAAAAATAATACTTGTTACAATAAAATACATCAGTAACTGTTGCGTAACAATAATACTTGTAACAATAAAATACACCAGTAACTGTTGCGTAACAATAATACTTGTAACAATAAAATACATCAGTAACTGTTGCGTAACAATAATACTTGTAACAATAAAATGCATCAGTAACTGTTGCGTAACAATAATACTTGTAACAATAAAATACATCAGTAACTGTTGCGTAACAAACATTTCTAACAATAAAATACATCAGTAACTGTGGCGTAACAATAATACTTATAACAATAAAATACATCAGTAACTGTTGCGTAAAAATAATACTTGTTACAATAAAATACATCAGTAACTGTTGCGTAACAATAATACTTGTAACAATAAAATACATCAGTAACTGTTGCGTAACAAACATTTCTAACAATAAAATACATCAGTAACTGTGGCGTAACAATAATACTTATAACAATAAAATACATCAGTAACTGTTGCGTAAAAATAATACTTGTTACAATAAAATACATCAGTAACTGTTGCGTAACAATAATACTTGTAACAATAAAATACACCAGTAACTGTTGCGTAACAATAATACTTGTAACAATAAAATACATCAGTAACTGTTGCGTAACAATAATACTTGTAACAATAAAATGCATCAGTAACTGTTGCGTAACAATAATACTTGTAACAATAAAATACATCAGTAACTGTTGCGTAACAAACATTTCTAACAATAAAATACATCAGTAACTGTTGCGTAACAAACATTTCTAACAATAAAAAACATCAGTAACTGTTGCGTAACAAACATTTCTAACAATACAATACATCAGTAACTGTTGCGTAACAATAATACTTGTAACAATAAAATACATCAGTAACTTGCATGACATACATTTATAGCATACGATGTTACCCAGATAAAAACGGAACCCATAAAATTTTAAATAACTTCACCAAATTCGCGAACAAATCTTTCAAATTGGCCGGATTTTTCCTTCAATACATTAAAAAAAATCCCCAAGATTCATTCATGTTTCTTGTTACACAAAAAATAAAATATTTTTCTTTAAAAAAAATAAAAAGCCCCGAATCGTCTCAATATCAAGGGACGCAAATCTTGAAGTTGCTGATCAAAACTGTAAAATACCTTAGTGCAGTGGTTCCCAAACTTTTAACGACCACTTTGATAACAGTTTTGTTACCGCGACTTGTTTAGACAAAAACTAAGATAAAAGAAATGAAATAAAACTGTCATTAATATTGAATACATAATTCCAGTTGAACTTTTTAGATGTACAAATGTCTAGTTTTTTGAGGTAAATAGATGTGTGAATATGCAACTATATAGATTCTCGATCTTATAAGTATATATATAAAATTCGTCATTGACCCACCAGTGACCAGCACTTTGAGGGAAGAAAAAAAAATCGAGATTATCCCCTTCCCCTATTTGTAACAATTCTGAGTCAGAGAAGACATCAGGTTTCTAGAAATGGAGCTAATATTAATGAAATAAAACGTAAACATTCTGGTGAACAAACTCAATAACTGAACATCATTTGAAAATATACATATAATGATTTTGCTACATCTAAATATTTACATGTTATCACGTTCATTACAACGCTAGAACCACTCTTCGGAAATACCCGTTCATTAAAGTTGTTGGAAAATTAAAATGTTAAATATCATTGTCCCCGTTCATTCAGTTCACTCTATGAGTTCAAAGAAATTTACAATAATTAAGATCCTAAGTTTAAAAAATAACTGGCTTAAAAAAAAGGTAATGCAATTATTTTCTCATGCGATTTACAAACCAATCTCTAATTCTCTAAGAAAATATAACAAACAAGAACAGATCACCATACGCGTCTCTAGCCGTAATTGAAACATTTTCTCAATAAGACATGGTCGGGTCTCAATCAACCGTTAAATATTTTCAACTATCCCCAATGACCTCCCCATACATCTCCCCATACATGTCCCCATACATCTCCCCATACATCTCCCCATACATCTCCCCATACATCTCCCCATTCATCTCCCCATACATCTCCCCATACATCTCCCCATACATCGACCACATGTCCATCAATCTGCCAATAAATACAACCATTTTTTTTTTAATTATCTCTGACCTGTGGCTGGCACTGCCAGGTGACGCTCTCGCGTGACACTTCACATGACTAATGAACTTTATTAAAGTTTGGAGGTAGGGTCAACTTGACATTAACGTTACATTTCTAGATATAACGTTGTGTGTGTAACTTCACATGAACTAATGAACTTTATCAAAACTTCACATGACTAATGAACTTTATTAAAGTTTGGAGGCAAGGTCAACTTGACATTAATGTTACCGTTCTGGATAACTGTGGGTAACTTTTGCGTTTGCATATGTGTGTGTGTGTGTGTTTTGTCTATGTGTCAACACACAGCTTAAGAGTACATTTATGTAAAAATGTTCAACAATTTATTCCCCTAGCTGCAATCTCATTTTATATTCCATAACTTTACATTCAATAAAACAATAATATGACAGGAAGCTCCGCCATTTATCTGCACTGGGGTGGGGGGGGGTCGGAGAAAGATTTACATAACATTTCTGTTTTGTGACACATTATACTAAATGACTGGGTTGGTTCACCCGTCAGGGAATGAGCTACAGCCAGACCGCTGTCTCTGTACATATTTCTTCATTTCAGTTTTGTACAATAACAGATCAGAGCTTGGTTTGCTTACACAGGAAACCAAATAGGGCCCGAGATGCACATGGAGGCCTCAGGACATAACGGACCCTATGTTGCATGATGTTCCCCCCCCCCCAAGCTGTTAGCGATGCATCTGTCAGTCTATTTAGGTCCAGCAGCTCACGTCGCTGACTTGTTCTTTCATAGGCTTGACATTTCTTCTTGTAGAGAATTGAAAGGAACCAAATCATCCCACTCATAGCACTCATCCCACTCATAGCACTCATCCCACTCATAGCACTCATCCCACTCATAGCACTCATCACACTCATAGAACTCGCCAACTTTCACCACCCACGCGCACAAACCACACCCCCATAAATACGACACTGGTCAAGTGACAATTCAACGGAAAACGAACGGAATACGTTGAGTGTTGAATCCAAAATATCACTGGATCAGATTTCTCTCCAGTCTTCGGATTCACGTATCGTCTATTTCCGATTTCGAGCATTTCATAAAGTATCTTATTTCAAAAAGTCTCTTTTTCAAAAAGTCTGTTATTTCATAGTTTGTTATTGCATAAAGTCTGCCATTTCATAATATCTATTTCATAAAGTATATTATTTCATAGTCTGTTTTTTCATAAAGTCTGATGTTTCAGAAAATCTGATTTTTTATAAAGTCTGTTATTTTATGAAGTATGTAATCAAAATCTAGAATCAAATCAGAATTGCTAGCTCATAATTTATTGGAATCAGTAAAAATGTCGGCATCATCCCATAATAAGACAAGCTGAATCACAAATATTACACACAGACACTCAAACATTACCACAACACCCCCCCCCTTTCTTCTACATCCCAACCCCCTCATTTTTCAAACACACACTAAATGTTTACGAAAACTGTAAAAAATCTAAATTGGTTACATTTATTCATGAGGTCATATCAACTTGGTTATCAAGCACCTGTCTAGCTGCCCGGCAGTAAACAAAACCCACTGGGGCGTTGCTCTAAACCAGTTAATGTACTCACCATTTGTTTACGTATATTGACATCCTAATCGACAGGTAGCACGTCGATTTTTTGTGACTATCATGAGAAATGTAGTGACAGTATCAACACCTGTATATGTTATCGCACTTTCTGGATATAAGTAAATATCATTCGATTTGATGTGTCACGCATTTCAACAGACTGAATGGAGATGTACACAGACACATCAGTCATAAATATTAAAACGAAAAAAAAACCGTACGTCGCTGCAGTCATCTCTGTTGTGAACAGAGCACCTCTAGACATAGAACACTAGACTAGACAAAGAATACTACTAGACATAGAACACTAGACTAGACAAAGAATACTACTAGACATAGAAGAACTCTAGAAACAGAAAACACTAAACATACAGCACCACTAGACAAAGAGCACCAGGAGACACAGAATACTATTTGACATGGAACATTACTTAACATAGAGCATCACTTAACATATAACATAACTGAAAATAGAACATCACTACAAATAGAACATCACTAAAAAAGAACATCATTAAAAAAGAACAACACTAAACTAATAACAACACCAAGCATAGAACAACACCAAACATAGAACAGCACTACACATAGAACAACTCTAGAAATAGAACAACTCAAGACATAGAACAACTCTAAAAATAGAACAACACTAAAATGGAACAATACAAAACATAGAACAACACCAAACATAGAACAACATTAAATTTAGAACAACACTAAACATTGAACAACACCAGCAAAAAACAACACCAAATATAGAACAACACTAAACATAGAACAAAACAAATCATAGAATAACTTTGAAAAATAGAACAACACCAAAACATAGTACAACACCTAACTTAGAACAAAACTTAACATAGAACTACCCTAAATACAACAACACTAAACATAGAACAACACCAAACATAGAACAGCACCACTCATAGAATAACTCTAGACATAGAGAAACACCAAACATAGAACAGCACTAAACATAGAATAGCCCCAAACAAAGAACAATATCAAACATAGAAAAAACACCAAACATAAAACAAAACCAAACATAGAAAAACACCAAATATAGAACAACACCAAACATAGAACTACACTAAACATAGAACAATACCAAACACAGAACAGTACCGGACATAGAACAACACAAACATAGGACAACACCAAAAAAAGTACTATACTAACCATAGAGCAACATCAAATATAGAACAACACCAAACATAGAGCAACTTCAAACATAGAACACTAAACATAGAACAACACCAAACAAAGAACAACACCAAACATAGAAGAACACCTACCATATAACACTGAACATAGAACAACACCGAACATATAAAAACACCAAACATAGAACAACACCAAACATAGAACAACACTAAACATAGAACAACACAAAAAATCAACACCGAACACAGAATAGCACTAAACATAAAACAAAACAATCCATAGAACAACCCTAGACATAGAACAATACTAAACATGAAAAACACCAAACATAGAACACCAAACTTAGAACAACACTTAACATAGAATAACACTAAACATAGAACAACACTAAAACAACATTGATAAGATTGATGAAGATATTTTTATTGGCAGTAGTAGAGTAGAGAAATGAACTACAACACTTCCCCATCTGTTGACGTTATTTAAAATATGTCTGTCATTTTACAATTTGAAAAAGCTGCATGCTGTAAAATAAAAAAGAACAGTTTATAACTTTAATAACAGACATAAAAGCTGTCAATCGGAAATGACGTACAAGAATTGACGTCATATTTTGTTTGTTTCTTCGTCTTATGTAATTTGAAGAGGTTAAAGATCATAGAGTTTACGCCATTTTCCAAATCCATACAATTACTGCTTTAGCGATTTGTAAGATAAATTATTCATCACATAATCTTTTTTTTTTAAATACAATTCTTACAACACAAATACATTGAAATTTCTAAGAAATATTTCAATTTAAAAAAAAGTTTTAATACAAAAGAAAAAAACAATAAAAACATATCTTTAAAAAAAATAATTTTTTTAAAATGTACTAAAAAAGTCAAAATAATGATTCATTAGAACATCGGTACTCAACTTTTTTCGTGACTGTACCCCAAAGTGTGCGATAGTATGTCCGCTGGTACCCCTCACACGTACGTTCTTCAAGCAAATCACATGTCTCTGTGTTCTCCTGCATAAGATTCCCCCCCGTACACCTTGGGGTATGGGTATCACCACTTGAGCACCGCGGCCTTATCCATATATCATACACATATCTATAGAAATTATATTGACTTAATAAAAAAAGAGTGCGCCCAAATATGGTTTACAAAATATTTGCAATGAATAGAGCTTGAAAGACGTTCTATGTCTGAAATATTTTAATAAGAGGTGCTGTTCGATTAAAATAATTGATAGAAATTAACGCATTATTTAAAATAAATATATCGAAAATTAACGCCCATTTTAATCGATAGAATATAATTATTTTATTTGTATTCAAACTAGTTCGTCATTATGTCAATATCATAAAGTTACGAAAGTGTTAAATCATTATTTGTAATAGATATATTAAGCATTAGCATATAATTAATGTCTGTTGAATGACTTATTCCAACCAGCCTATGTATCGATTTAGTCAAGTGATGCCAGTTGCTTTGCATCAACAGCAATGTCCTACATGTATCAATCTAGTCAAGTGATGCCAGTTGCTTTGCATCAACAGCAATGTCCTACATGTATCAATCTAGTCAAGTGATGCCAGTTGCTTTTCATCAACAGCAATGTCCTACATGTATCAATCTAGTCAAGTGATGCCAGTTGCTTTTCATCAACAGCAATGTCCTACATGTATCAATCTAGTCAAGTGATGCCAGTTGCTTTTCATCAACAGCAATATCCTACATTTGTTTTTCCCTGAGTGTAGGTCCCCAACTCATGACACGTGTCAACCCCTCTTAGCTCCATCCCTGTCATATTTTAACACACTTTGCCACCACGTAAGTCCCGCTTACCCCCCCCCCTTTCACTACCGTACACTCCCCTCTCCACCACCCCCCCTCCCCCCATAAAAAAAAGACACGGGGCATTTTTTACCTTCTTCAAATAAAAAAGTTTAGCCAGAACGTAGTCGTTCACTTATTAACGAGTTTTATTCTTGATTTTACCCCCTTTCCCCACCCGGTCACCCAGAAGTGTTGTAATGTTTAATAATAGGCTGGCAGGGTTTTTTGTCTGATATCCCTACTCTATCGCCGTGTAAATGTTACGGCCAATCTCTGCTACAACGCCCGACACAGTATGTTAAAATAAAAGTATTTACAAACTAAGCAGATCGTTTGCTAATAAAAATGTACGTCTGGCTCTGAGTGAGCTGGTGTTGCATCTCTGGGTGAGCTAGTGTTGCATCTCTGGGTGAGCTAGTGTTGCATCTCTGGGTGAGCTGGTGTTGCATCTCTGGGTGAGCTAGTGTTGCATCTCTGGGTGAGCTAGTGTTGCATCTATTTTACATTGATGATGCGCTAAATCATGTTCCAGATTAAATATTACGAAGCAATTGCTTTTATTTTTGTTACTAGTTCCACACTATTAGGGACAATTCAAAAATGTGTCTACACAAAATGTTCACAAATTTACATTTTTCTCCACATTATACCTTTACATAACAAATTTCAACCTTCACCCCCTTCTAATTATACAACATAGGAATCCCTCGCTCACCTAGAAACAGACATCAACAATACCCACATAGGATTCCCAAACTCACTTAGAAACATACATCAACAATACCCACATAGGGTTCCCTCACTTACCTAGAAACAGACATCTTCAATATCCACATAGGATTCCCTCACTCTCTCACCTAGAAACAGAAATACACAATACCAACCGTTTAATTATATACATGAATTTAGAAAAAAACCCAGATTTAGATCACCCCCCCAACCTTTTGCCTTAGATAACGTATGAAGGTTTCCTTGGTTTTTAAATATCACCAAACATGGCGGCAGACTAAGGCAACAAGACAAGATTTATTTAAGGCTGAGGGGGACGACGAAGAAAGATTTGAGAGCTACTGGTCTTTGTTTTAAGGTCACCGCAGGAATCTCCCAGTCAAACCAGGACATTAAAAGAAGCAAAGTGTAGAGAACTGAACATTGAGTTCAAGAAAGGACTAGTGTGGAATGAATGTGGTGCGAAGCATGTAGCATATTTGAGTTAGTCTACGGTATGTTTGAGCTAACTATGTACTACAACATTGCCGGCAAAGTTCCCTCTAATGTTCCCTAGGCTGTCTACAACTTATACTTGCTGTGCGAAACATTTGATGGTGATTATAATTTATGTGCGCAACATAGCGGTATATACGCCTTCTGATCGAAATATTTCAAGCTCTTTGTTGAAATATATGTGAGTGCACACTGGGTGAGTTGTAAGCAAGTGCCTGGTGAGCTGTATGAATCAGCACACATTGGTGTGTGTGTGTGCGTGGATGTGTGCTATCGTAAACTTTCATAATGAAGTGAGTGACAGCTGTTTTCTGTAGTGATTTTTAGTCATATCGAAAAGTTTGAAATGTCTGATACCTAGGTACAGGTGCACGACGTCTGCATATCAAGGAAGATAAGTGTGCATGTCAAGACAAACATGCACATCATGTAAAGGTACATTGGCATATAACGAGTTAACAGGCTGGTACAGGTCAAGTTAAGACATGTAAATTGTTTGTACAAATGCAATTACGAACATTTAACACAATATAAAGGTTCACTGCACACATTTTTAAGACGCACAGTTGAGACACTTTTGCAGACAAATAAAGACCATCGCACAGCAAGTTAACACACAAGCTCACATTAAGTTACAACATATGTGCACAACAAGTAAAGACAGACGTGTACAATGAGCTAAGACACAAGCTCGTATTATGATACAATACATGTGCACAACAAGTTAAGACACAAGTGCACAATGAGCTAAGACACAAGCTCACATTATGATACAGTACATGCGTAGCATTTTTTGTTTCTTTGTGCTATAGGAAGAGGGGGGGGAATTGAAAGCCTGATTAGACCATTGGATTAAAAAAAAGTAATTTTAATGAGATAATCACGTGACATCGTTTCATATACTGACCAGGTCATGTGATACTTTAATTGAAATCACAACATGATCTCATTGGCTCATCTCATACCATAGACTGAATATTTTCATATCATGAATTGGTGAAGTGACGTTGATAAATATAAACTTCAGGATATTGATTCTATTTATTCTATGGTTGGCTTTTGACCAAATTGTTTTAAGTTTGGTTTCATCACAGACTTATTCACAGTATGTATTGGGTATGTCCTCTATATTAGAACTGTTATTGTAGATAAGCAAAATAGGTGACTCCTCCATCAAAGGGATTATTTTTAAGTTTAAAACTCCTTTAAAATCTTAATCTATCTGGGCTCTCGCGGGTACTTTTGTCTAAGGTGAGAAATATCTCTGAAAGTCTCTGTCTTGAGACTCCATAATGTCATGAGAACTGCCCGTATCTTAGACTTCAAAACACAATTTTTATTAACGATGAAAAATTGAAAAAAAAAGTATTTGTCTAGTCACTAGATAACAATTTTCAGTTTGTTAATGTTCAATTTTTTAATGAAAATAAAATTATCTAATAATATAAAAGCGATTTGGGCTCTGCGTTAAATCGAAAGTAAAGAATTAATACAACAGTATTGCAGTTTAAAATACAATCATGAAAAAAATCGGATCTGCCCGAAACCTAAAAAAAAAATATAACCTAGCCTACCGATCAAGCCTAAGAGAATATCACTCTATGCAAAGGTTTTGCAGGGTGCAGCTAGTCAATAATATTAGTTGTCGATAAAATATTTGACGCAGTTTAAGATATTTTTACCAAAAAAATTTCCAATGTCTCATAATGATACTTTTCAATAAAAGAACAGTCAGTGATAGAGTAAAAGTTTGCTTATTATTTTATTATCTTCTAACATGTTGGTAATTAACGGATAGTGGCAATCTTTTCCTAATCAACGAATCTGAAATATCCATTGCCAATCAGTGAATCCATGTATTGTATTGATGTGAGCTGTACAAATCTATTGCTAATCAGTGAATCCATGTATTGTATTGATGTGAGCTGTACAAATCATTTGCCAATCAGTAAACACATGCATTATATTGAATTGAGTTGTACAAATCTATTGCTAATCAGTGAATCCATGTTATGTATTGATGTGAGCTGTACAAATATATTGCCAATCAAAACAAATCAATAAATAACAAGAGATTATTTTAACTAAAGTAAAAAAAAATACTGATAATAATTTATTTACCTATATTACTCTGACTTACTGCTTACTTATTTACTTCTTACTTTGTGTCACATTCTGTGAGTTGGTTAATGAAATCAAGCCATACCCTGTCTACATTGCCCCATCACACGGGGGGGGGGGGGGAGATAACAAAGCGATAGACAAAGGCTTTGTCTTCCCAGGTGTTCGCACTGTGGTTAGTCTGTCTAGCAACCCACTTATCACTGACTGTCACCTGGGAAGGGTTAAAGTCTACAGGGGGGTAATCGGTGCCCTTGTTATATTATATTATCGCCCCACGCTTGAAGGCGCAACTGATCACGCGTGATGGGCGTGACCATGTCAGCGAAGTCTCGGCACGCATCAGCAGCGAGAACGGAGATGCGTGGCTGAACTTCCGGTCAGTTTGAGAGGGGAGCTAGTTTTTTCAGTCAGTCGGAGACGGTCAGTGACTGAGAGAAGACATCCGAGCTCAGACTCGAGCCGGGGCGTGGGAAACAGGCTGTTAGTGTGGCAGGACTTAGATGTTCGACCACCTCAGTCCTGAGTTCTTTTTAGAACTACCCGTCCCAGGTAAAGGCCATTCTGTCTAAATGTATTATGTTCACTATAATATGTGTGTGTAGTAGTTGATAATGCTACTTGTCCTTTTTAGGACACCATTATGATCCTTGTCTATGTAAATAAATATTCGTTGTGTTTACATATGTGTTTGTGCTCAATTCCTTGTGTTGTGTTGTGTGCGTCCTGTGGAACCACGTGGCTGGGGGAAAATACAAATACTCGCCAGAACTCAGTAGGTGATCATGCTCGTAGACAAGGACCGCATGGACCCCGCAAGGGGCCCTTGACTGTTTGTCGTATCACAAATGTATTACTGCAGGCTTGTAATAATCTTCGATGTAAACCGTCTTTATTGTAAGACTATCAAACATTATTATATTCAACTTTGTGTATGATTATTCTTTAACAGTCTAATATTCTTGCAAAACAGGTAAAACTAACGGCGAAATAAATAAACAGTGATTTATTCACTATTCTGCTTTCCCGTATGAATGTATCATGTGCGCTTGTTTGAAGAATAGTTTGAAACAAAAATTATAACAATTGACAGCAACTTGGTTAGTTAATTTTAATATATATTAAAGCACCACTTTATATTTTTACACACCATAATAAATGTTTCGCTTTTTTTAACTGTTATAATGTTGATATTGTATTTATCTTTATATAGTTAGCATTAACAAATAGATAATAATTATCGCACCTCTAGTAAACGCTAATTCTATTGGAGTTACCTGAATAATCTCTAAGACAGTCTAAGATGTCTGACACAATATAGTAAGATGTAAGACACAAAACAGTAAGACACAATACAGATTATGTTTATCAGCAAAATGTCAAACGATATATATATGATATAGGATTGAAAATAAATCATACAGGAAATGTACTCTTTTTTATTTAATTATTTAACATAACCATCATATAGAATATGATTTTGTGTTTCTATTAAGTGTAAATAGCTAACCTCTATAGAATACACTATACTGTATCTAATTAACTAAACCTCTATAGAATACACTATAGTGTATCTAGTTAACTAAACATGTATAGACAACAGTGCTGTGTACCAAGTAGCATTAAATGTAGTCTCAGTTGATCAACATACTTGGCATCCACAAAGTCTATGAATAATTCTGACTTTGACACTGGCCTGATCATTAGATATCAATTAGCATCCGAGATGGATTCATGGTCCAGTGGACATAGTGCAGTCCAGCAAGTTTATAAATAAATGGTAATGGCCCATATTGTGTAGGGCGGTCAATGTCTGTACTTTGATCATTTCAAGTCTGTGTGAGATGAACGACCGGCACCAAACTATGTTAGTTGCTGTGACATGGCATCTGGTCATTTACATATTTGTATGTGTTTGTTTATGTTAGTAGCAGTAGCATGGAACTAGTTATCTATAAGTTTGGTTTGTTCATGTTAGTAGCAGTATCAGGGAACTAGTTATCTATAAGTTTGGTTTGTTCATGTTAGTAGCAGCATCATGGAACTAGTTATCTACAAATTTGATTTGTTAATGTTAGTAGCAGTTTCAGGGAACTAGTTATCTGTTCTCATGTAAGTTTATGTACACCAGTGGCGTACCTAGGGGGGGGCGGTGGGTGCGGTCCGCACCGGGCGGCACTTTTTAGGGGGGCGGCAAAATGTATAGATTAAATTAAAATACCTAAATGAGAGGGCGGCAAAATTGTCTTCCGCCCTGGGCGGCCGATACCCACGCTACGCCGCTGATGTACACAAAGACAAATTATTTATTTTGTTAACGATATCCTGATCAATAGCTCAGTCAATTTTTTTTCTTCATCACAATAAATAAATAATTACTTACAGTCATTCTTTCTATATCAATTTTATTTCAACTAAAAAACTTGAGAATACACGAGTCATAATAACGGTTCTCTTTCTAACTGTCTCAGTTTCTCTCTCTGTCTCTCTGTCTGTCTGTCTCTCTCTCTCTCTCTCTCTCTCTCTGTCTCTCTCTGTCTTTCTCGTTTCTTGTTTATAAATTTTAAATATTCTTCATTACAATTTACATTTAAACAATACTTCCTGTTCACGGCCTCGTTGTGGTTTTCAAGCTCGTGGGTCTAAAAATAAACTAATTGTGTGAACTTGTACAAAATAACGAATCAACTCAGTTTTGATAGTCATTGAACATATTGACATTGAGTTCTGAGCGAAGTGTTTCCGTTGTACTTCATCGTACAGCGGTCAATACAAATAGTGAACTTAGGGCCAATAATGGTGTATGATTGTGGTAAATATGTAAATATGAGCAGGCCATAATTTAAGGAACTTTACTGGGTAACATCAAAAGAGAACCGGAAAATATTTTTATTACTGACTGGGCGTTATGAAAAGAAAATTTGCTAATATTTTATCTGAACAAATACAGAAATTTTAAATAACAATAGCTTGCTTGTCGCCTCCTCGTGTATGAATTTCTAAGTCTGAAAGAGCCAAACTTTCTTAACCTTGCAACGTTAATGTCGCCCATTTATATAATTAAACTTAAAGGACGCACTAAATAAGATTACAGATGAACTAACGCTACTGAAACCCAATGTAGTACTTTACAGATGAACTAACGCTACTGAAACCCAATGTAGTACTTTACAGATCAACTAATGCTACTGAAACCCAATGTAGTACTTTACAGATCAACTAATGCTACTGAAACCCAATGTAGTACTTTACAGATCAACTAATGCTACTGAAACCCATGTAGTACTTTACACATCAACTAATGCTACTGAAACCCATGTAAGATTCATTTGATGAACAAAATGCGCACCAAACATACTCTCATTTAACATACATTGTCTCTTTTTAGTTTCTATAATTTTGGAATTCCCCAGACTATTTTTATAGAGACGGTCGATGACACGCACTGTTTTTTTTTTAACTCCACAAAGGTGTGACGTAGAACTCAGACTTTTTTTTAGCGATGTAAGCTTTCAACCCGTACGGTGCCGTGTATTTTTAACGTACAGACATGCGGCTTATCGCCATGAGCATACTTTACACCGCACAGTGTGTAGGTCTGTCGAACGTACGCATAGGATAGACGATTATGTATATATAGATATTCTGTACATGTAACTTCAGGCAGTGCAAACGCTATGTAGATTCAACAGGGCATCCATTAGTAGATGACTTAATATGATTGTGATATACGTCACTGACTGGACCATACAGTATGAGCATTCAACTATGTAGAGCTAACTGGTCGTCATTTGGTCAGTGACTGGACCACACATTACGAGCATTCAACTATGTAGAGCCAACTGGTCGTCATTTTGTCAGTGACTGGACCACACATTACGAGCATTCAACTATGTAAAGCCAACTGGTCGTCATTTGGTCAGTGACTGGACCACACATTACGAGCATTCAACTATGTAGAGCCAACTGGTCGTCATTTGGTCAGTGACTGGACCACACATTACGAGCATTCAACTATGTAGAGCCAACTGGTCGTCATTTGGTCAGTGACTGGACCACGCATTACGAGCATTCAACTATGTAGAGCCAACTGGTCGTTATTTGGTCAGTGACTGGACCATACAGTACTAGCCATCAACTAATTGTTTTAGGCACTAAGCATACAATTAAGCTCGCGCATCGGGTTTCTTTTTTAACTCCTTATATTTTCTTCTGAAAACATACTTTTTTTTTCTCTTTACAGTGTCCCAATAATTTCTACAGCGCTCAGTGCCTCAACCGATCTTAATCCACATCTACACATCTGGACATCTTTCTTCAGCCACACAACAGATAAAACTTAAACTGTCATACTTATGAATCATTATAAGTTATTTCAAGCTGTGGACTATCAAACAATTATTAGACTATAATAAATAACAATAAAAAACTATATGAAGTCTGATTTTTAATTTATCTTTTTAATGCGTTGGCCTAAAAGTTTTTAACCAAAATTTAATTTATGTAAATGGCGAAGGTCTGTTTAACATTGGATTGAAATAATCTTTCAGTGTAATTAACCATACAAGAACGAATATGCATATCCCTGTGTAAAAATGTCACACTTCTGTTATATTTAATACATCATAATGATTGTCTGGTCTGAATGTCATTCATGATTGTCTCATCTGAGTGTCATTCGTGATTGTCTCATCTGAGTGTCATTCAATATTGTCGGGTTTGAATGTCACACATGATTGTCTGGGTCTGAGTGTCATACATGATTGTCTGGTCTGAGTGTCATACATGATTGTCTCATCTGAATGTCATACATGATTGTCTCGTCGGGCTAAAGCTCTGCTACATCTTCTGAGATTCCCGGGAGTATCATTCAATCACTGCTAATGACAATTGACGTATTTTTCTATCTGTAATACATGACCGCTCAACTGTCTCCGAACTGACCTCCCATGAGAGGGGCTCCATCAGGGGGTCACAGTTTGAACTCAGTCACTGTCAAATGGTATTCCGCACCCCTCCCCCCTCTGTTAGTTATATTTCTTGTTCGCTGTGTAGACTAGAAAGTGGGGGGGGGGGGGTAAGGAGGTCTGACTTATCTTGTATTCATGTCACGATCTAGCAGAGCGGCGAGGAAATAATGGAGCCCAATAGCACGCCCCTCCCCACCCCTGTCCTCCTCCTAAACCCACCACACCCAACTTCTTGGGTAAAGACCGATAGATGATGTGCAGACTAAGACAGTTCCTGAGATAATGGGGTTGGGGGGGGGAGGGGGAGGCCATTAAACTTGGTTTTAATCACTAGGGAAACTCCCACTTGACGTATATTTAGTGGTATCACGGGAAAAACAAAAAACAAACAATAACAACAACAACATCAACAATATCAACAATATCAACAGCATCTACAATATCAACAACATCAACGACATCAACAACATCAACGACATCAACAACATCAACGACATCAACAACATCAACGACATCAACAACATCAACGACATCAACAACATCAACGACATCAACTATATCAACAACATCAACGACATCAACAACATCAACAACATCAACGACATCAACAACATCAACGACATCAACTATATCAACAACATCAACGACATCAACAACATGAACAACATCAACGACATCAACTATATCAACGACATCAACAACATCAACGACATCAACAACATCAACTATATCAACGACATCAACAACATCAACGACATCAACAACATCAACTATATCAACGACATCAACAACATCAACGACATCAACAACATCAACTATATCAACAGCATCTACAAACATCAACCGCATCAACAACATCAACAATATCAACAGCATCTACAAAACATCAACAAGCACCAACAAATATCAAAAACATCAACAAAATCAATAAACATCAACAAACATCAACGACATCAACAACATCAACCATATAAAGAAACATCAACGACATCAACAAACACCAAAAAACATCAACAACATCAACAACATCAAAAACATCAACATCATCAACAACATCAAGAAACATCAACAACATCAACAGCATTAACAAACATCAACATCAGCAACATAAGCAAAATCAACAACATCAACAATATCAACAACATCAACAATATCAACAGCATTAACAAACATCAACAACTTCAACAAACATCAACAAACATTAACAACATCAACATCAGCAACATCAACAGCATTAACAACATCAACAAACATCAATAAACATGAAAAAATATCAACAACACCAACAACATTAACAACATCAACAAACATCAACAACCATCAGCAAACATCAACAAACATCAACAAACATAAATAACATCTTTGTGGCATATAATACAAGTCCTTAAATCTGATCTCAAATATCTGTTGAGTCTTACGGTGTTTTTTTTTAATAGCGTCTCGCATGTCAGCGCCGAAAAATACAATACTTAGGTGGTGGAGATATTATGAATGTATAAACATTAAGTGGTGGAGATATTATGAATGTATAAACATTAGGTGGTGGAGATATTATGAATGTATAAACATTAGGTGGTGGAGATATTATGAATGTATAAACATTAGGTGGTGGAGATATTATGAATGTATAAACATTAGGTGGTGGAGATATTATGAGTTCTTAATTTTGATTGAAAGGCCGTAAATGGCAAGGTCTGGAGTTAAAACATATCGAGAATCATTGCATTTATCAATACGAATAGATTTATTAATGTGTATACATATATAGATTTATTAATGTGTATACATATATAGATTTATTAACGTGTATACATATATAGATTTATTAACGTGTATACATATATAGATTTATTAACGTGTATACATATATAGATTTATCAATGTGTATACATATATAGATTTATCAACGTGTATACATATATAGATTTATCAACGTGTATACATATATAGATTTATCAATGTGTATACATATATAGATTTATTAACGTGTATACATATATAGATTTATTAACGTGTATACATATATAGATTTATTAACGTGTATACATATATAGATTTATTAACGTGTATACATATATAGATTTATTAACGTGTATACATATATAGATTTATCAATGTGTATACATATATAGATTTATTAACGTGTATACATATATAGAATTATTAACGTGTATACATATATAGATTTATTAACGTGTATACATATATAGATTTATTAATGTGTATACCAAGATCCTGAAAATTAACTCCACCAGCACAAATGCTGTCACCCTAAACGGAAGTAAACTCGAGGAAGTAGAGTCCTTTACTTATCTGGGTAGCATCATAGATCAGCAAGGTGGAACAGATGCAGATGTCAAAGCAAGGATCGGAAAAGCAAGAGCCGCCTTTATCCAGCTCAAGAACATCTGGAACTCCAAAGAGCTGTCTCTGAACACCAAAATTCGCCTGTTCAATACCAATGTAAAGTCAGTCCTATTATATGGAGCTGAGACCTGGAGGATTACGAAGACCACCACTAAGAGAGTCCAGGCCTTTATCAACAGCTGTCTTAGGAAAGTTCTCCAAATACGATGGCCTGACACCATCACCAATGCCAGCCTCTTAGAACGAACCGGCCAAGCTTCAATAGAAGATGAGATCAGGAAGAGAAGGTGGGGATGGATAGGCCACACATTTCGAAAGCCGGCAAGCAACATCACTAGGCAAGCATTGAGTTGGAATCCTCAAGGAAAAAGAAAGAGAGGTCGGCCTAGAAACACCTGGAGGCGAGAATTTGAAGCGGACATCACCAGGATGGGGTTCAGCTGGAAGCAGCTGGAGAGAATGGCTCAGGATAGAAGTCGCTGGAGATCTTTAGTTGGTGGCCCATACCCCGATAGGAGTGACGGGCAATGATGATGATACATATGTAGATTTATTAATGTGTATACATATGTAGATTTATTAATGTGTGTACATATTATTACATATATCCAGTCAAGGATGTCCGACAGAAAGAACAGAAACTGACGAAAAAAATAAACAAAACACAGATAATTTCCTGGATTGCCGTTATACTCTCCGCCATCATTGGATTTAGTTGCAATGTAGGAAATTGATCATATTTCCTAGAGTTAGGTACCTTCATTGGCAGTAATGGCCCCTTAATAATAGAATAGTCTGTTGTAGCTGCGTTCTTGACAATTGACGTTAGATATATTGAGTCGGAGATGTTTTATACACTAGATGTCTTAATTTAGTGACGCAACCTACAGACATTGGCTATCTTTGACTCAGTGTAGCTCATTAGATATATTGAGTCGGAGATGTTTTATACACTAGATGTCTTAATTTAGTGACGCAACCTACAGACATTGGCTATCTTTGAGTCAGTGTAGCTCATTAGATATCTTGAGTCAGTGATGTAATTTATACATATTGGATATCTTGAGTCAGTAATGCTATTGACGTAAATTACATTGAGTCAGAAATGTTATTGACAGGATTTCTCGAGTTAATGATGTTATTGACAAAGGATATCTTGAGTCTGGGATATTATTTATCTTGGATATCTTAAGTCAGGAGGGGAAGATAGACTGGCCACACAATATTCCAGAGATGAAGATAGACTGGCCACACAATATTCCAGAGATGAAGATAGACTGGCCACACAATATTCCAGAGATGATGTAGATTGATCACAAAAGTGAAAATTGACTGGTCAGTCCTGACCACAGTATGTTGCATTGGTGAAGCTAGACAGGCCACATATGTTCTAATCCATTGACAGGTTAAACTTTGATAAATAGAAGCGATGTAGCTAAATGTTGAACTAACTTGTTTTGCTAGGTGATACAAAAAAAAAAGGTTTATACATATCGGAAGTTAACTTCAAATTGTTTTGCTAGGTGATACAAAAAAAAGGTTTATACATATCGGAAGTTAACTTCAAATTGTTATAATATAACAGTGGCGTATGTTGTTATAATATAACAGTCAGGCGTATGTTGTTATAATATAACAGTGTGGCGTATGTTGTTATAATATAACAGTGGCGTATGTTGTTAAAATATAACAGTGGCGTATGTTGTTAAAGTATAACAGTGGCGTATGTTGTTATAATATAACAGTGGCGCATGTTGTTATAATATAACAGTGGTGTATGTTGTTATAATATAACAGTGGCGTATGTTTCTTTTTGTTGTTCTGTTTTCTTCTTTTCAATTAATATTTACTATAACATGTCGTTCTTTTATTTTTCATTATTGTCAACCATGTATGATTATTATTTTGGTAATTAGGTGACAATTTTCATAATTGATTTATTACGCTCCTAGTTCATTAGTTGTTTAAAGAATAAATCGTTATTTGACCTGACAAAATATAAGTTAGCAAAAAAGAGATTTGACATGAATGACAGATTAATAAATCATGACATGACATTCGTTACACTTTGAATTACAAAATGTTGAGGATGTCGGAGTTGGAAAAGATTAAGCAATACACAGTTTATAAAAATGCATCTGAAAATCATGAGGTAATTTCCTGTAATGTATCTAAAAGTCATGAAGTAATTTCCTGTAATGTTGTCATGCCTAACTATTGGGAAGGTTGGTAATACTTTGTACCACTATGGTCCACTATGTACCACTATGATCCACTATATACCACTAAGCACCGCTACGTACCACGATATACCACTATGATCCACTATATACCACTATGTACTACTATGTACCACTATATACCACTAAGCACCGCTACGTACAACTATGTACCACTGTGTACCACTATGGTCCATTATGTATCACTATATACCACTGTGTACCACTATGGTCCACTACGTACCACTAAGTACCAATATGTACCACTCACTATACATGGGTAAGGATTCATTTGTAGATTCGTTAATGAAATTTGCTGTTATTTGTTCCTTTCGGAACTTTATTTGATTAATTCCTTATTAGCGTGAGTGCTTGTACTGGTTCTGTATGATATGTGTGAGACGTTACATTTATAAAAGTGAATGTGTGAGACGTTACATCTATATAAAGTGAATGTGTAAGTTGTTGTATTATTTATATTTCTATTTACAGAACATATATTAGGGACATAATGAGCCAATCATTACTCTCTCTCTCTCTTCTTTACTCTCTCTGTAAATACAAGTTATATCACAATCAGTAATGCCAATAGGATCATAAGAACCATAAGTAATGCCAATAGGATCATAAGAACCATCGTTCGATAAACAATAATGTAAGCTAGTTTTCGGTCAAACAAAGAAACAATGCCCTAGAAGTCTTCTGTCACAGAGAAACAATGCCCGTAGAAGTCTTCTGTCACAGAAAAACAATGACCGTAGAAGTCTTCTGTCACGGAGAAACAATGCCCTTAGAAGTCTTCTGTCACAGAGAAACAATGCCCGTAGAAGTCTTCTGTCACAGAGAAACAATGCCCGTAGAAGTCTTCTGTCACAGAGAAACAATGCCCGTAGAAGTCTTCTGTCAAAGAGAAACAATGCCCTTAGAAGTCTTCCGTTACAGAGAAAGAATGCCCGTAGAAGTCTTCTGTCACAGAGAAACAATGCCCGTAGAAGTCTTCTGTCACAGAGAAACAATGCCCGTAGAAGTCTTCATTTGAAATTATCTATCATTATGATGCTTTATAGATTATTTAAAATTAGAGTCAATGAGTATTAATGAGTCGGGGGAAATAGTTTACTTAAATCAATATAATATTTCATGAATTAGGGGCTTAGCTGACTTATGTCATCAAAATACCCCATGCGTTTTACCTTCTGTACGATTTTTGTTGATTCATTCATTTGTGTTTGCCTTCACAGAATGGTATTTTTTTTAGAGCATTTTCGAAAAAAAATGCTCTAATGTCCCCGTTTTGTCTGTCTGTCTGTCTGTCTGTCTGTCCGTCATCACCCTAGATCTCAACAACCATAAGTCCTAGACCCATGATGTATATATCATTTTGTAGGTCTTGGCCTGCCAAGAAATGACTTTTTTCCATTTCGCGATCTGACATCTCAGGGCCGTAAAAGGGGCCTTATAAAGTACCGTTTTTTACTATATAAGCTATATTAATAATGGAGCGCCCTATATCTCAGCAACCATAAGTCCTAGACCCATGATGTATATATCATTTTGTAGGTCTTGGCCTGCCATGTGTACATCAAAAGTTCATTTCGCGATAGGACCTCTGAGGGCCGGGCTTCAGGGCTCCTAAGGGGCTTATATATTATATATAGTTTATCAGCTAAGCAAAGGGGCGAAATCATTATTTATTTTTGTAACAACAATTGACGGAGTTTTCGGACGATTAAATGACTACAATTTAGAATGTTCCAATTATGAGTCCTATTTCAGTGACCACAAACCACTTGTAGTTAGATTTAAGAGAAAATAATTGTGTTTTCAAATATAAAGAAACGTCTTTTTAATATCTTTTTTCAGATATATGCATTACACAATTGGATTTATAAACATTTACAAAATTTACAAATATTTACTGAAAGATAGCATACGTACTGATACATAATACGAAAATGCTCTAACACGTCCTGTGTCCAGAATGGAACAGACTTAGATTGCTTGTTTTTTAAATTATACTGGTGTAATGCAATTCTTTTGGCGTTGAGTATTGAATAAGGCAAGAACTAAAATTGACGAGTTAATCTGAATTATATATATATATATATATATATATAGTCATACAGATTTTGGTGTGCATATGCCATGTTGGTATCCATTCCATTGAGTGAACACACAATAGGTCTTCTCAGTGCGGTATTTGTGCCGGTACTCACCGGTAAGGCACCTTTTTCAATGTAGGAAAAAATTATTATTTTTCTTGTATTTAAACGTTTATTATTATTAATTTACTAGCTGTACCCTGCAAAACCTTTGCATAGAGTTATATTCCCTTAGGTTTGATCAGTAGGCTAGGTTATTTTTGGTTTCGGAAAGATCCGATATTTCATGATTTTATTACAATTTTCAGATGCAATACAACGGAAATACAATAAAACAAACAATCAAATATTTAGATGGAATTATTTAATATTTTCGCCTTTGAGTTTAATGTTTGAAAACCGCAGAAACTATTCAAAACTGTAGATTTTTTTTTTAAATATTTATCGAATCGAGACGCGTGTATGACGCCATTTTGAATTCTAGCTTTCCGCTTTCGATTTAATGCAGAACCCAAACCGCTATTATTATATTAGACTAGTTGTACCCTGCAAAACCTTTGCATAGAGTTATATCTCCTTAGGCTTGATTGGTAGGCTAGGTTATTTTTGGTTTCGGGCAGATCCGATTTTTTCATGATTGTATTTTAAACTGGAATACTGTTGTATTAATTCTTTACTTTCGATTTAATGCAGATCCCAAATCGCTTTTATATATATTATTATATTATTAATTTGTTAAAATTGAATTCGTATCTTTGCAGTGGTGACTTAGCTTGCATCGAGGTGGTACTGGTAGTTAAAAGTTAGGCGATCCATCACTGAGTACCGGCACCTATTTTTTTTTTTACAAAAAAAAAATAGCACTGGGTCTTCCTATGATATAGTATTATTCTTGACATAAGACGCACACTGTTCTGATTGGTCTTTCATATAGGAGAGAATCGCGATGTTGTGGATACTTGTGTCTCGTCATCAGTCTAAGTGGAGAGGGATTAGTCTCTGTTTTTTATATCGTATTTTGGGGGGGGGGGAATCATATTAATTTAGGTTTAGTTTCAGTTTAGTATTAGAGTTAGCACATCTATAATCATATAACATCACATTTTAAAAAGTATAATAAACATCCTAAAACAGTTTCTGTCATGATTTAAAAAAAAAGTCATTGTTGCGTTCACACTGCGGCTATATTTAGCTGAAGCTACAACAATTGCGACTCCACAGACGTTGATACATGAATGCCTTCTACATCACGAAAGTGACTGATACAGAAATTCAACATAAACCTTATTAATGTCAGCTGTGGCAAATTTCGAGTAAAATTGACTTTAAATATAGCTACCTCACCTTTAATAATAATTGACTACAAAATAGAGAAAAAATTTTGTATTTTAGACACCTTTAAAAAAAAAATACTAAACGAGTTCAGAGCTGTTTGTAAACATCAGAGTGGATATACTTAACTTAAAATTAGAGAACAGGGAAAATAAATACACAGACATGGATAGATGGATGGATATTTTATATGAAATAATATGAATGAAATATACTGAACACTATATGCACTGGTCGGATTAAAGTTTCTAAAGGGTTGTACTGGACCGTCTGGCATAAATTGTACAACCTGCTAGCTGAATTATCTGAGTATGTTAATGGAATAAATATTTAAATTTTGATAGTATATAGACAAAAGGATTCATAAATGTACGTGACATGTAATAATATTTTAGCTCTATCTCGACAATATATACTAATTACTTTTTCATGATATATCAATGCCACCTAAACAGTAAAGCTCATAGCTTCCACAGAAAAACAAAACATATATTTTTATCACTTTGACTGACCAACACACTAAATATCTTGACAAATGTATTTTAACAATTATACTCTCTCTCTCTCTCTCTCTCTCTCTCTCTCTCTCTCTCTCTCTCTCTCTCTCTCTCTCTCTCTCTCTCGCTATATATATATATATATATATATATATATATAGACTTTTCTTCTTAAGAAATAAATGTATATTGACATTTCTAAAGAAATAAATATTTAATGACATTTCTTCTAAAGAAATAAATGTATATTGACATTTCTTGTTGAGAAATAAATGTACATTGACACTTCTTTTCAAAAATGAATATCTCAACAATACATCTTATTCTCTCTATAACTACTCATCTTTAAACAACCTCATGAAGGGTGTTATCAGTTATATCATGTCAGACGTGCAATAAACGTAAACAATGTTTTGACAATGAAGATTCTGTTAAATAGCTACTGGGCAAAAGGCTGGGAAATGAAGCACACAACAAGACATCGTGGCAGGGTTCAATAAACAAGATGGCCCACGTGATATGCTGAGATGCATGTCTACGTTCAGTTCGTCTGGCCCCTTCGTGTGCGTGAGTTGTCCACCTCTCGCATCCAGCACTCACCCAGTCAACTGTCGACCGCTACAAGTCACAGGTGCAGGGCTCACACTCACAGATTAGCGCTTTGTTGTGTTTTGTAGTGTTTAATGTAGTGTTTTATGTAGTTTGTTTGTTTATTTCCGAGTTTCTTGACCCGGACTGGTGTTTGTCACCGATGTGTTGATTCATAGAGTTCTTGGAGCTATATTATTGATTTCATTCTGTATTTTTTGTGAAAATTTATATGAAAACAATTTTATACAGCTATTATAAGATTGTCTATTGATACTATTCATAGTTGACGATAGAATCACAACAAATAGACCAGAAAAACACAGTTAAACTCACAAATTCAATTCTGTACGTTACGTTTGCACGTTTAGGCAGTTGAACTTACAGATGGATCCATTTCATTATTCATGAGATGGAATACAGGGAGATAAGTTATAACTTCTGACATATGTGGTGAGTACTATTTGATGCTGTTTGTTGTTTGTGTGTATGAACATAATCTGTATACTGTGACAAACACACAGATTGATGTTATGGTTCATAGTTTGTATACACTGACACACACAGATGAATGTTATGGTTCATAGTTTGTATACACTGACACACACACACACACAGATGAATGTTATGGTTCATAGTTTGTATTCATTGACACACACAGAGGAAAGTTATGGTTCATAGTTTGTATACAGTGACACACACACAGAGGAATGTTATGGTTCATAGTTTTTATACAGTGAAACACACATAGAGATGAATGTTATGGTTCATAGTTTGTATACAGTGACCCACACACAGAGGAATGTTATGGTTCATAGTTTGTATTCATTGACACACACAGAGATGAATGTTATGGTTCATAGTTTGTATACAGTGAAACACACATAGAGATGAATGTTATGGTTCATAGTTTGTATACAGTGACACACACACAGAGGAATGTTATGGTTCATAGTTTGTATACAGTGACACACACACAGAGGAATGTTATGGTTCATAGTTTTTATACACTGAAACACACACAGATGAATGTTATGGTTCATAGTTTTTATACACTGAAACACACACAGATGGATGTTATGGTTCATAGTTTGTATACAGTGACACACACACACAGATGAATGTTATGGTTCATAGTTTGTATACAGTGACACACACACACAGATGAATGTTATGGTTCATAGTTTGTATACAGTGACACACACACACACACACAGATGAATGTTATGGTGCATAGTTTGTTTGAGTGGCAATGTCATAAAGTTTTATTTTTTCATTAGTTTTATCAAAGTGATTGATATCAACAAGTGATGTTATAGGTCTACAAATATTGTCACAGTCTCAGTTTTTGTTATGATACACAGTCTGTCACAATGACAAATACCACAATATGTCATGATACACAGGCTGTCACAATGACATAAACAATAATATGTCATGATACACAGTCTGTCACAATGACGTATACCACAACTTGTCATGATACACAGTCTGTCACAATGACGTATACCACAACATGTCATGATACACAGTATGTCAGAATGACGTATACCACAACATGTCATGTTACCAGGCTTGCGGAGCCGCCATATTTTTTTTTCGGCTCCGGCTCCCACAAATTTGACGGCTCCGGCTCCCAGTTAAGATAGTATCACACGAGACAAAAATTTTTGTAATTGCTCCACGCTAACATTTCGCTGATAAAAAGTTATGCAAATTTTGCCGCGTTCACCCCCATAGTCAGGAACTTGAAAAATATACACATGTCGGTTTTACTAAAAAAAAACCATTTCAGTGCATCCAGAAACGTATCATTATTTTCGATCGAGGTTTCACTAGTCGCCATTTCCATAAGTACTAAAAAGTTATTTCAATGATCAAATTAGCCAATAGTAAAATGATACATTATTTAAAATATTTTAAAGACTTCACTATTTATATTTATTATTTTAGACAGGATTATTGCATTGGGGGGGGGGCGAAGAAATTTTTTTCCGGCCCGGGGGGGGGGTGCCGAAGAACTGATTATGGGATACAGCGGCGGATCTAGACAACTTTGACGGGGGGGGGGTCGAAACTGTTTTCATTGTTGAAAATTGGTCTTTGAACAAAAAATATTTCGATAATTTAATGATGTATTACCTAAACTTGCGATAACCCCCGGCCCCTCCCCGTAATTCCGCCCCTAGTGGGGTAGAAGAAATGTTCGGGGGGGGAGGGTGAAGATGGAGGTGCGACGCGCCGAAAGCTTGCGAACGGAGAGGAGGGGTTTAGGGAGGGGACCTCAGTGAGTCCCCTCCCCAAGAAATTTTTTGCAGTTCCATATCTCGAATGGTGCATTTTAGTACCGATTGTTTAGCTATTAATTAGAAATATATAATTTTAACTACGTTTCAATAATGCATCGCATGTTGGAGTTTTGTTAAAATTAATATAAATAGTCAAGAGTTTTAATGATAAAAATTTATTGAGGCTGAGCAATTTCTGATTCCTGTTATAATTATATTGACCATTTGTTCTGCTACACAACTGTTACATAATAGATACCTGATTTATATTATTATACTGTTGGTTTAACGTACAACCAGGGAAGAACGACAAAGATGTACGAATATAGCTTGCTAATTGTGTGATATTTCTTATAAAATATTGAAAACAAAGAACAGATCTATCAACAACAAATTGACCAGTCGCAATTATTCAATTTAAAATAAAATTAATTCTGCTAAAAAGTAAATTTGCAAATTAAATAACATCACGCAGAAATCACGGAGTTTGTACTTTATTATTTTATTATACATATGTATAAAAGTGAAGTCAGAAGTCAATATTATTTTATTAACTTATTTAGGTTGCTAGTTGTCCTCAGAAGGTAGCAATATATACAACTATTACAAGGTTGCGAACAGGCCCACCGACAGAAATTTCGGGTCCCTGGGCAGGGGTGACACGGACCCCCGTGCTGATATTAATATTTTAAAAAGTTGATTGGCCAGCTCAGTCCGGGCCCCTAAAACAAAATTGAACAAAATGATTGATGTTTTATAGCCGTTATTATTAAAATTTTGTCAAAAAGCTCAAATCATGCACGGGGGGGGGGCTCAGGTCATGAACGGGGGGGGGGGGTCAGCCCCCCAGCCCCTCTCTGGCTACGGGCCTGAACCCGGGTACCAATAAACTCCGATTTTTATTCGGACCCCGTCCCAATAAAGTCTGATTGTTATTCGGACCCTTGGCAAATATGCACTTAGCTTAGCTTTGTTATTGTTTTTTGTTTATTTTTTTATAATTGTTAGAATTGTATGATTTAATCATTACTCTGTGTCTATGGTTTCACTAAGCGGACTCTGTATTATTATTTTTTCGGGTTCCGTCTAATAAAGTTTAAATATAGCTAAGCTTAGTGCATATTTGCCACGGGTCCGAATAACAATCGGATTTTATTGGGACCCGGGTCCGAATAGCCACAGCCTTATCAATTTATCTGTTCTATTTCAGATATTCTGTTTATAATAAAATTGTTAAATACAGAAAGCTACCATTTTGTTTTTAGTCTATTACAAATTCGCGGTCAAATAATACACGAAATGACGCGTTCTATTTGTGTCGTAGTAAAAATTTATTTTTAAATGATTAATACAATTATTCTTTGAAATAAAACTGTTTTAACTTTATATATAACAAAATAACATGCCATTAAAAAAATTTCGGAGGGTAAACAAGATTTGAAACAAACACAAAACGATTCCCCATTAAAGATTTCTTGTGGCGATGTGCCGGTTACTGTTGTGGCGTTCGTAAAACATGACAACATTTCAAATTGTAGGAGGCAAACAATCAAACAAATTTGTAATTTTAAAGCTAAAAAAAAATTCTGCTGTAAAAAAAAAACATTTGGGAGCCGTGGAGCCGCCAGATTTTTTCGGCTCCGGCTCCAGCAAAAAGTAGCGGCTCCCGGCTCCTCGGCTCCGGCTCCGCAAGCCTGCATGTTACACAGTCTGTCACAATGACGTATACCACAACATGCATGATACACAGTCTGCCACAATGACGTATACCACAACTTGCATGATACACAGTCTGTCAGAATGACGTATACCACAACATGTCATGTTACACAGTCTGTCAGAATGACGTATACCACAACATGCATGATACACAGTCTGTCACAATGACGTATACCACAACATGCATGATACACAGTCTGTCACAATGACATATACTACAATATGTCATGATACATAGTCTGTCACAATGACATAAAAAACAATATGTCATGATACACAGTCTGTCACAATGACTTAAACAACAATATGTCATGATACAAAGTCTGTCACAATGACATATACCACAATATGTCATGATACACAATCTGTCACAATGACATAAACCACAACATGTCATGGTACACAGTAATCGCAAAATCAATAATACTATTAATTCACCTTGTTACTGTTACTTCGATTTGATAATGTTGCCCCACCATTGTACAACTGAAACTAAACACTTTAAAGGTGTAATTTCTACAAGCACTATTTTTTAGTTTTCTCCGATATAAAGTAACAATAACAAGGTGAAGTTAAAGTTACAAAATGAAGTAACAATCACAAGGTGAAGTAAAATTAACATGGTGAAGTAACAGTAACAAGGTGAAGTAACAGTAATAAGAAACTGTGAAAATATCATCTTTGTAATGGCAGTTTCAAATTAGAGTCGTTTATTTCTAGACATTAAATATTTCAAAATTGCTCTAGTTCAGCCATGAGCAAACTACGGCTTGTCGACCTGGTTTGTTCCGGCCTGTCGGACTGGTTGTTCCGGCCTGTCGGACTGGTTGTTCCGGCCTGTAGGACTGGTTGTTCCGCCCTGTCGGACTGGTTGTTCCGGCCTGTCGGAATGGTTGTTCCGGCCTGTCGGACTGGTTGTTCCGGCCTGTAGAACTGGTTGTTCCGGCCTGTCGGAATGGTTGTTCCGGCCTGTCGGACTGGTTGTTCCGGCCTGTAGAACTGGTTGTTCCGGCCTGTCGGAATGGTTGTTCCGGCCTGTCGGACTGGTTGTTCCGGCCTGTCGGACTGGTTGTTCCGGCCTGTCGGACTGGTTGTTCCGGCCTGTCGGACTGGTTGTTCCGGCCTGTCGGACTGGTTGCTCCGGCTTGTAGGACTGGTTGTTCCGGCCTGTCGGAATGGTTGTTCCGGCCTGTCGGACTGGTTGTTCCGGTCTTAGGACTGGTTGTTCCGGCCTGTCGGACTAGTTGTTCAGGCCTTAGGACTTGTTGTTCCGGCCTGTAGGACTGGTTGTTCCGGCCTGTCGGAATGGTTTCTCCGGCCTGTCGGACTGGTTGTTCCGGCCTGTCGGACTGGTTGTTCCGGCCTGTCGGACTGGTTGCTCCGGCCTGTCGGACTGGTTGTTTCGGCCTGTAGAACTGGTTGTTCGGCCTGTCGGAATGGTTGCTCCGGCCTGTCGGACTGGTTGTTCCGGCCTGTATGACTGGTTGTTCCGGCCAGTTTGACTGGTTGTTTCGGCCGGTCACTCGTTTTGTGGTGTAGCACAACTAGCCTTTTCTATATTGGCTTTAACATTTAATGTGTATTAGCTTAACACTTCCTCAATGAGATCTTTGCCCGACCCGCTCGTAAAATTTATGAGCCCAATGTGGCCCGCGACTCAAAAAATTAGCCCACCTCTACTCTCGTTTAGTTAATATCAGTATGTTGCTATCATTGTCTCAATAGTTTTCACTGCAGTAAACTCACAAATTCTGATACAGCACTAGCCTACGTCATTTTACTATGGTTTAAATTAAAAATACACTCCCTTCTCGCATGGCTGCTGTCTACAATGTCTCAATGTCTTCGTTAAATTTAACTGCACTGTCCCCAAAAGACAAGAGTAAAAATTGTCCCATTATCCTAAAAATAAACAGCCCTGTTTCAGAGAACAGTACTTAATATTAGAAGGTATCAACGTCCTCATTAAACTAATAGCCCTGTCCTCACCAAACAATAGTAAACACTTTCTCAATATTCTCAAGATAAACAGCCCTGTTTTGGGAAGACAACAGTTAACATTGCATTGTCTCAAGGGCCACCTTTAACAGCACTGTTCTCAGAAAATAATGTTAACATTGTTTCAATCTTCTCATTAAAATATACAGCTCTGTACCCACTTTAAAATATTCAACATTGTTGCAAAGACCTCACAAAAACAGCCCCTTCCACACATTGTAGTTCTCTATACAGCTGTTACCTGCTGTTACCTGCTGTCACCTGCTGTTACCTGCTAAAATATATACTGACTAGCTAAGAGAATGGACCATAGTAAGTCTGCACACAGTTGGCTGCCACTATCAAAGTATGATCTGTTTAAAAAAAAAATACTCGACATTTTTTAGTTTCCATTGTCAGTGTAATACAACTGAATCATATGTCTTGTATGAATGAGTTATACATGTTGATGTATAGAATTAGTCATGAAACATTACTTGGTACATTGAAGGGCAAAAGATAACTTCATGATTTTAGCGAAATATTTAGCTACCAAAAGTGACTTAGTGGAAGTATATAGATACTGGAGTGATTTATATGATTATCATTGGAGTGTTGTGCTGTGATACAGAGTGTTGTGCTGTGATACAGAGTGTTGTGCTGTGATACAGAGTGTTGTGCTGTGATACAGAGTGTCGTGCTGTGATACAGAGTGTTGTGCTGTGATACAGGGTGTTGTGCTGTGATACAGGGTGTTGTGCTGTGATACAGAGTGTTGTGCTGTGATACGGAGATGCTGCATCAGGCGGAGTCTTAAGGGTGCTATGGTGATGTACTTCCAACATTATTTGGACATCAAATCTCAAGATTTACTTTTTCCAATTATAACAAAATACTAAAAAAAAAAAAAGAAACTAGCTTCGTAATTCTACAAGTTGAATGACGAACACGTAGCCTACTTACAAAAAAAATGTGTATAAACAGAATCCATATGTATGATACATTTGAGCTGAATCACTAAATATGAACAGGATCCGAAATTGAGTTACATGTTTTCAAAACATACACACATATAGTGACAGTAATCGAATACACACATATAGTGACAGTAATCAAATACACACATATGGTGACAGTAATCGAATACACACATATAGTGACAGTAATCAAATACACACATATAGTGACAGTAATCAAATACACACATATAGTGACAGTAATCGAATACACACATATAGTGACAGTAATCAAATACACACATATAGTGACAGTAATCAAATACACACATATAGTGACAGTAATCGAATACTTTTGAAAAAAGAAAAAGGGGAAAGGACGAATATTTACATCAAATGACTAAATCTACCACACACGCAAGTTATAGTAACTTATTTGACTTAAGGGAAGTATATATCTACCACACACGCAAGTTATAGTAACTTACATGACTAAGGGAAGTATATATCTACCACACACGCAAGTTATAGTAACTTACATGACTGAAGGGAAGTATATATCTACCACACACGCAAGTTATAGTAACTTACATGACTTAAGGGAAGTATATATCTACCACACACGCAAGTTATAGTAACTTACATGACTTAAGGGAAGTATATATCTACCAACATGACTTATGGACATTATACATCTTACATGACTAATTGTAAGTTTGTATCTACCAAGCTGACTTAAGGGCAGTATATATCTACCAAGCTGACTTAAGGGCAGTATATATCTACCAAGCTGACTTAAGGGCAGTTTATAGATATCTACCAAGCTGACTTAAGGGCAGTATATATCTACCAAGCTGACTTAAGGGCAGTTTATATCTACCAAGCTGACTTAAGGGCAGTATATATCTACCAAGCTGACTTAAGGGCAGTTTATAGCTACTAAGCTGACTTAAGGGCATTATATATCTACCAAGCTGATTTAAGGGCAGTATATATCTACCAAGCTGACTTAAGGGCAGTTTATAGATATCTACCAAGCTGACTTAAGGGCAGTATATATCTACCAAGCTGACTTAAGGGCAGTTTATATCTACCAAGCTGACTTAAGGACAGTATATATCTACCAAGCTGACTTAATAGCAGTATATATCTACCAAGCTGACTTAAGGGCAGTTTATATCTACTAAGCTGACTTAAGGGCAGTATATATCTACCAAGCTGACTTAAGGGCAGTTTATATCTACCAAGCTGACTTAAGGGCAGTATATATCTACCAAGCTGGCTTAAGGGCAGTTTATATCTACTAAGCTGACTTAAGGGCAGTATATATCTACCAAACTGACTTAAGGGCAGTTTATATCTACCAAGCTGACTTAAGGGCAGTATATATCTACCAAGCTGACTTAAGGGCAGTATATATCTACCAAGCTGACTTAAGGGCAGTATATATCTACATAACTTCTTAAAGTACATAAATGCTACGTGACTAATACAAGGAGTTGAAATATTTTGGTATTTAGAACTCAAATTAATAAGCTGAAATGCTTTTAAATAGTTCAGGAACCAAAGTAAAAAAGACTAACATCATTAAGTAAAGGAAATTTGAAATACAACAATAAAAGAAATAAACAGATGAATCAAATTGACAAAACCAAAAGACCAGAAATAAAAAAGCTTTTAACGGTCTAATGACGTTGTAAGATTGTCACCTTTCGTGAAATGGCATTTTCAGCTATGTCTATAAAAGTAATGTCATGTTCAGCTATGTCTATGAAAGTAATATCATGTTTAGCTATGTCTATGGAGGTAATGTCATGTTCAGCTATGTCTATGAAGGTTTTGTCATGTTCAGATATGTCTATGGAGGTAATGTCATGTTTAGCTATGTCTATGAAGGTATTGTGTCAATGGAGGAAATGTTATGCTAAGCTATGTCTATGAAAGTAATGTCATGTTCAGCTATGTCTATGAAGGTAATGTCAAAATGCGAAGTGTGAAAAATGTCATAACGTGACTTAGTGAAGTAATGCCAAGCTGTGAATGAGTGGATTAATGCCACTATATGACTTAGTGAAGTAATGCCAACCTGTGAATGAGTGGACTAATGCCACTTTGTGACTTAGTGAAGTAATGTCGATCCATTAAAGATGTTGAATTATAGATGTTGATATTTTAAAATATCTATTATTAAATAAAATAATCAACAGAACTAAATCAGTCAATATATCAATCTATCCATATCAGTCTGTCTGTCTATTTATTTTTCTATCACTCGCTATCTGTCTATGCCTTGATATATGCATACATTTTAAATTTATACTAATCTTTATGCCTTCGCTACTATTTTTAAAGCAGTAACATTGTGTTTGATAGTGACATCCAAATATGACAACAAATTTCTTTCAGTTTAAAAAGACGTGAGCTTGTTTTCTTGAGTTGTGAGACAGCACCAGTGTGAGATGTAACATTCCTTACGAACATATCATTCCCATTAGGCTCTGGATATTTCCCAATAAAGATAAATTAGTGAAAGCAATAAGAGATACAGGGGCTTGAAAATAATAAAAGAGAATCACACAGACACAGACACACAGACACAGATACACAGACGTTCACCTGTGTGTGCAAGGTTATAGAGATTTATTGCATGGCTTTTAAAAAATACCTTGCAATATTTTGTTTAATGACTAAAATCATCTATAATCTTCAATCTAGTGACTTCAATAGGTGGCATTTGCGTTGCCACTGGCCAGAGAAGTCATTTTTACTACTTCAGTACATTGAGACATGAGAATGTTTTCTCCTAGAGTTCCCCCCCCCCGGGCTTCACTAACGGTAATAACGCCTCTGCTTCTACCGCTGCCTGTATTCGGTTACTGTAAACCTTTATCGATCTGTTGGTGTTATCAACCATAATTCTATGCAAATTGAAATTAATTTTGTATTCATAATATACAAATTTTATTTTCTTAAAATATGCTAAATTTTGTTCGAAAACAACCAACATAAAAAATGGTGATAAGACAACAGACATTACTTTGTTATTCCATAATTTTACTGGAATCATAGTACTTTAAAAAACTCAAAAACATTAACAGAAACATTTCATTAAAGTTATACATCAGATACAAACATATTTTCAGTTATGATACTGTACTGTAATCATCATATTTCTATTGACCGATTATTTTTAACTAGCTGAGTCTTGGAAAACCTTTGTTAGCATTTAGATATACCATAGTTCAAATTTGTATTTAGATATACCATAGTTCAACTTTGTATTGAGTTAAACCATAGTTCAACTTTGTATTTAGATATACCATAGTTCAACTTTGTATTGAGTTAAACCATAGTTCAACTTTGTATTTAGATATACCATAGTTCAACTTTATATTGAGTTAAACCATAGTTCAACTTTGAAGCTACAATGAATAGGTCGATCGAATAATATGGCTTTTTTATATATTGCTATGGTTGAATGATGGTCGTGTGGTAAAGCGCTCGATTGTCGACCTGAAGGTCACTGGTTCGATCTTCGATGAGGACCAATTGATATTTCAGGTCATGGCTAAAGTCCCCGCAATGTCTCCCGTGGTTCCTCTATGACCATTGCACTATCGGCTATGGTGGGGATGAAAGAAGGGCAGTACAAAAACCATCCCATTAGTGGATTATAGGATCTAATAGATTTCATCTCATCCTTACAGGGACTTCACACATATATCGCTATGAGAATAAAACAAAGGTCATTCATATTTAAACAGGAAACTTACTTTCGATCTACAGCAGACAGACTTGAAATGGGAAATATTTTTTTATAGATTGAGGAATGTGAACACAATAATATAGTAGACTAGCAGTGTACCCAGCGTTGCACAGTAAGTCGGGAGTTCAAACATGACACTTGAAACATTTCTAACACACCATCAGGTAAAGATATGGGTGCTGAATGGGTGCTGAATGGGTGCTAATTTACGCCACCTACCTAATGACCTACATTTCTTACATCACATATTACATTTTACCCGTCAAACGCTAACCAACCAAACCAACCAAATCAAACCAAACCAAACAACAAACTAAACCAACCTACCAACCAAATTAAACCAAACCAAAGCAAACACTGTTAAGTTAATATACGGATGCATATATATGCCACCTACCTAATGTACCACCTACCTAATGTACCACCTACCTAATGTACCACCTACCTAATGTACCACCTACCTAATGTACCACCTACCTAATGTACCCGCTACCTAATGTACCACCTACCTAATGTACCACCTACCTAATGTACCACCTACTAATGTACCACCTACCTAATGTACCACCTACCTATTGTACATTTCATACGTCACAAATTACGTTTACCAGTCAACGCTTATAACTTAGTATTATTTCTTTAAACAGTAATTAAATCTCTCAATGTTAAAATCAAAACGAAGAATTGCAATAAGGATTAAATTATTTTTTGTTTCTCTGCACAAAGGCAAGTTGGTGTAACACGATACAGCACCCGCGCGCAAGCTCAATTCGGCTTCTTACTATCTTTCTATCTTGATTTCTTACTTACATGCTGTCATTATATATACTGATATCTTTTTTAGAGCATTTTCCCCGTTTTGTCTGTCTGTCTGTATGTCATCACCCTAGATCTCAACAACCATAAGTCCTAGACCCATGATGTATATATCATTTTGTAGGTCTTGGCCTGCCAAGTGTACATCAACAATTCATTTCGCGATCTGACCTCTGAGGGCCGTAAAAGGGGGCTTATAAAGTACCGTTTTTTACTATAAAAGCTATATTAATAAAGGAGCGCCCTATATCTCAGAAACCATAAGTCCTAGACCCATGATGTATATATCATTTTGTAGGTCTTGGCCTGCCATATGTACATCAAAAGTTCATTTCGCGATAGGACCTCTGAGGGCCGGGCTTCAGGGCTCCTAAGTGGCTTATATATTATATATATATAGCCCCATTCTACACCTTGTACGTTCAATAACCCATTCATTTGGTGCGAAATACTGCAGCACGTAGTTTCACCAAGATTTATTAAGAAACTCATCAAATGAAATAATAAGCTTGTGTTCTGAGTTTAATTGAAAGTATCAGAGCTATGCAACAATTGACGGAGTTTTCGGACGATTAAATGACTACAATTTCGAATGTTTTCAATTATGAGTCCTATTTCAGTAACCACAAACCACTTGTAGTTATATTTAAGAGAAAATAATTTTTTTCAAATATAAAGAAACGTCTTTATAATATTTTTTACAGATATATGCATTACACAATTGAATGTACAAATATTTACTGAAAGCTAACAAACGTACTGAATCATAACACGAAAATGCGCTAACACGTCCTGTGTCCAGAATGGAACAGGCTTAATTGCTTGTTTGACTATTTACTAGTTTTTGAATTTAGAAAATGGTGTAAATTTATAACATTATCAATCAGATTTTTTGATTGATTGTAATGTATATATTGGTGCACATATTGGTGCACACATTGGTGCACTCATTGGTGCGCATTTATTATTTTGATATTTCTGTCATTGTAAGAAGCCATGATAAATATGAGTAGAATATTCCTTGTTGATGCGTACGGTGTTCTGATTGATCTTCCAATGAGATAAGAGAATAAGAATAGCTAGGATACATGGGTATCGTCATCAGTATTAATATAGAGATCAATTGATTTGAAAGGTCGAAGTGAGAGATCAGTTGATTTGAGAGGTCGAAGTGAGAGATCTATATTAGTGTAGAGATCAGTTGAAGCTAGATTGAGAAGTTTTCTGGAGTTTTTTTGTACAGAGATTAGGTATAGAAGAAATCCTGTCTTTATTTAGATTTAGTATTCAATCATGTTTAACATCAATCAAACAATATAATAAACATCACAATCAAACTATAGTTTGTTGTGACTCTTAACTCGTGTGTTGTATTTGAGAATATATTGGTACGCCCTAAACGCTACCAGTATCAGTGTCTCCATCAAGAATAAAGAAGTTAAAGCTATATTATTTGTATTATTTATATTATTTATATGATTAGATTTCTAGTGTCTAATTTGTGGTCCGTTATGACGTCATTACGTTAAAAAAAATAAAAAACCAAAAATAAAAGACTTATAGATAAATTGAATTGATAAATAGACATATTATTTAATGGGATTGAGAGAATGCGAAGTTCTGGGGGAAAATGTGCTCCCTCGGCAGGACTTGCTGCTCCCCACGGGCTTCAATTCTTTCAATTAAAGAGGCTGTAGTGTGGGCTGCAAGACCTCTTCCCCATCTTTGCCGTGCTCTTTGCGTTTAGTTAGCGTTGGAACATAATTTGTGTTTCTATTCTGGTATAGTGAGATCCTGGCCATTTTTAGATCATTAAAAACTTCCATGGAAATCACTTGTACCGGGATCCCGTGAAGGACTATTTTGATTCAAAATGTAAATCGAAATATTTTTTTTTATTTCACAGTTGTATAAATTCTTGCACAAATGTTTTATCATTGGAGGATACGTACTTTTATTTATTATTTCATATGTAACAATATTTATTTAGAAATTTGTTCATTTCCTTGGACTGGAGTTTTGGACAGCAGCTGTAATGTAAGGGAGTTTGTACAGCAGCTGTAATGTAAGGGAGTTTGTACAGCAGCTGTATTGTAAGGGAGTTTGTACAGCAGCTGTATTGTAAGGGAGTTTTACAGCAGCTGTATTGTAAGGGAGTTTGTACAGCAGCTGTATTGTAGGGGAGTTTGTACAGCAGCTGTATTGTAAGGGAGTTTGTACAGCAGCTGTATTGTAGGGGAGTTTGTACAGCAGCTGTATTGTAAGGGAGTTTGTACAGCAGCTGTATTGGAAGGGAGTTTGATGCTTTTGTTCATCTTAAATGACTGCTGAAAAATCGAACTACACTGTGGATGTATCGCTATAAAATTGACCTTAGTTCAGGCAGAGGCATGGGGTCTATTTATTGGGGACTACGAATAACATAAACATTACTTCTAACAGTGGCATGAGACAATGTCTAAACATAAAAGTAGACAGTCTTACACTTTACTTCTAACAGTGGCATGAGACAATGTCTAAACATAAGTAGACAGTCTTACACTTTTGTTTATACCAAATAGAATCTGAAAGGGGCGTTGTCAGAATCATTGGTCATATAGTAAGTGTAACTCATATAGTGTAATTCATATAGTAAGTGTAACTCATATAGTGTAAGTCATATAGTAAGTGTAATTCATATAGTAAGTGTAAGTCATATAGTAAGTGTAATTCATATAGTAAGTGTAAGTCATATAGTAAGTGTAAGTCATATAGTGTAAGTCATATAGTAAGTGTAAGTCATATAGTAAGTGTAAGTCATATAGTAAGTGTAAGTCATATAGTAAGTGTAAGTCATATAGTGTAAGTCATATAGTAAGTGTAAGTCATATAGTGTAAGTCATATAGTAAGTGTAAGTCATATAGTAAGTGTAAGTCATATATTGTAAGTCATATAGTAAGTGTAAGTCATATAGTGTAAGTCATATAGTAAGTGTAAGTCATATAGTGTAAGTCATATAGTAAGTGTAAGTCATATAGTGTAAGTCATATAGTAAGTGTAAGTCATATAGTAAGTGTAAGTCATATAGTGTAAGTCATATAGTAAGTGTAAGTCATATAGTGTAAGTCATATAGTAAGTGTAAATCATATAGTGTAAGTCATATAGTAAGTGTAAGTCATATAGTGTAAGTCATATAGTAAGTGTAAGTCATATAGTGTAAGTCATATAGTAAGTGTAAGTCATATAGTGTAAGTCATATAGTAGGTGTAAGTCATATAGTGTAAGTCATATAGTAAGTGTAAGTCATATAGTAAGTGTAATTCATATAGTGTAAGTCATATAGTAAGTGTAAGTCATATAGTAAGTGTAAGTCATATAGTAAGTGTAAGTCATATAGTGTAAGTCATATAGTAAGTGTAAGTCATATAGTAAGTGTAAGTCATATAGTGTAAGTCATATAGTAAGTGTAAGTCATATAGTGTAAGTCATATAGTAAGTGTAAGTCATATAGTGTAAGTCATATAGTAAGTGTAAGTCATATAGTGTAAGTCATATAGTAAGTGTAAGTCATATAGTGTAAGTCATATAGTAAGTGTAGGTCATATAGTGTAAGTCATATAGTAAGTGTAAGTCATATAGTGTAAGTCATATTAATAAGTTGACAGATCTCATTAATTGATTCTTTTTTACACCCCCCCCTCTCCTTCTCACACCCCCCCCCCCAATTTTCTAAATGATGGAATGTACGCTCTCTGATTATATCATTTCCAATTTTAAACGATACGTCGCATTTGTTTATGTTTAAAATAACATACACATAATTGTGTATGTAAATTACAATGATTGAATATGATTTAATTGAACACTCTAAAATAATTACTAAATATTTTCTTTTTTAGGTGAACTTTTTTTTAGTGCCTCTTAAATAGGACATATTTAATTTTAGGTAAACTTACTTTAAGTGCCGCTTAAATTGGACATATTTAATTGTAGGTAAATTTACTTTAAGTGCCTCTTAAATTGGACATATTTAATTTTAGGTAAACTTACTTTAAGTGCCTCTTAAATTGAACATATTTAATTTTAGGTAAACTTACTTTAAGTGCCTCTTAAATAGGACATATTTAATTGTAGGTAAACTTACTTTAAGTGCCTCTTAAACAGGACATATTTAATTTTAGGTGAACTTACTTTAAGTGCCTCTTAAATAGGACATATTTAATCCCAGGGTTATCTGGGTTAGTTTGAGAACCATCCATAGATAAACAAAATGGTGGTACATGAGACACCCTAGTACTTATACTGGAACCAGGAAATGACATAAAGAAATAAAGACATAGAGACATAAAGATATTTAGATATAAAGATATAGAGACATAGAGACATAAAGACATAGAGACATAAAGATATTTACACATAAAGACATAAAGACATAGAGACATAAAGACATAGATACATAAAGACATTAGACATTTAGACATTTAGACATAGAGACATAAAGAAATAGAGACATAGAGACATAAATACATAGAGACATAAAGACATAGAGACATAATGACATAAAGACAATTAGACATAGACAAATAAAGACATAAAGACATAAAGATACAGAGACATAAAGACATAGAGACATAAAGATATAGAGGCATAAAGACATAAAGACATAGAGACATAAAGGCAGAGACATAAAGACATAGAGACATAAAGACATAGAGACATGAAGACATAGAGACAGCCAACAAGCACCCTGTCCAACTATATTCATGTGTTTGTCTCCTGCCTTCAAAAACTAGAATTAATCCATTATGTTAAAAAGTAAATATTCCGTTAGAAAAATATAACCTTATTTCTCCCAAGGCATTTTTTAGAATTGTTCTGTTATGCTCAAGTCTTCAGTCAAATCAGTCAACCATATATTGTAAAAACAAAACAGGAACAAAATAAACCTAGACATCTTCCTCTAGTTCTCTTCAAAATAAACCTAGATATCTTCCTCTAGTTCTCTTAATATTATCAAAGAAATAATAAATAATCACCATGTTAATGGAAAAGTTTCCATCCATGACATCTATGATATTTATTCTTTATGATATCCGAATATAAAATATTTAGTAAAATGACGTAAAATATTTCGCATTGTATTTTATATGCTAAATAAAATTGAATTAAAACTAAACTGTAGACACAATTATAAAAGATGGCTACATTGTTAGCTATACTGTTTTTCTATTAGAAAACGTAACCATATTCTTATAGTATTTGGGGTTTGAACACCTTAAACACAAGTCATTTTCTACGCAGACACATTTGAAACTTATCTTAATGTATTAAAATTATTGTTTGATGAAAAAAAGAAAAAAAAGCAAATTTATTGATTAAGATAAGCAAATTCTTGATCAGTATAACAAAATGTATGTCGAACGATCATAAATATAAAGGAGATAAATCACACAAACAATAATTTCACACAACATTTTTATTTGTTGGTAAACACAAATCCAATCTTACAACAATCCACTTTTGGTCAAAATATAACACGTTATGTCCCTTTACTCTATTTAGCTCAAGTAGATATCTTCACTTATAAATATCAATCATGGTCATTATTTATCAGGTTATTTGATCACAATACTTCAATACTTGGTCAATGTACTTCACAATTCGGTCTGTATACTTTACTATTTATTCACTAAACCTAACTAATCAGTTATTATACTTAGCTACTTGCTCAATGCAGTTCCGATTTGTTAAGTGTACTTCACAATTTGGTCTCTATACTTTACAATTAATTCACTATACCTCACTAATCGGTCAGTATAACTATTTTGCAGCCATACTTAAACTATTTGGTTACTGTACTTTCCTATTTGTTTAGTTTAATTCAATTTTTTTGGTCATTATAGTTCACTTGGTCAGCATTGTTCGTTGTCTGATCACTCTACATTACCATTTGGTCTCTATAGCTCACTTTGTTCGTTGTCTGATCACTCTACATTACCATTTGGTCACTATATTTCACTTTGTTCGTTTTCTGATCACTCTACATTACCATTTGGTCACTATTTCTTCACTACAATTCACTATATAGTAGGACCTATGTATATTTCCAAAAATGGCCACTATATCTCATAACTTGGCCAGTATTGTGTCAATTTATCGAAAAGAATCATGATCTTCCCGCCAATCTCGTTTGTAGTATGTTTGGAAAAGAGTTCCATTTCCTAAAAGCATTGGACAGCCAATCAGTCTACTTAATGCATTAAATATTAACAGGATTCACACAACACTGTCTACACAGGGAAGCTTTTTTCCCCTGCTTCATCTGGTGTAATCTTTTTCAACAAAAGACTGTAGGCAATAGAACACAGAAAGATTCATTTATTAACACACATGTAACACAAACATATTCTAGTGACTTTCAATACACATTAATAATTTACACTTTTATGGTTCAGAAACTGGTTTTTTTTTCTTCTTTTATAAGGGCTGACTCCCTTTTGGTGGGATCTTTTGAACTAAAAAGAAATATTGAAAAGATGTAAAAAAAAAGGTCATTTGACAGTTATATATTTTTTGTTACTGATAATCTACGTTCTTCCATATGATACTTATAGTTACATCTACTAAATGTGTTAAACAGTGACTAGAGACTAGTTCACTATATAGCCTCTAAGTCCACTATAAATGTGTCAAACAGTGACTAGTTCACTATACAGCCTCTATACTTAAGTCCACTATGTTTTAAAGTCCACAGTAATTATAGCCAGATGCTTTGAATGTGTCTCAAAACTAACATCTGTAAATAATTTAACAAACGTCTGACACTTGACACTTTTCTCAAGGAGTAAGATACAAAAAACAAATTTAATATACACCCTTCCACCCTCGTTCCACCCCACCCCCATCAAGCCCCACCCCCGTGCACCCCTAAACCCAGACAGTGTTGAGCCTGGGGGAAAACTATAAGTCTGATTCACTGGAATAATTTCAAGTAGTGGAGACCAACATTCCAGAGATGTCTTCAAAGACAATGGATCTCATTGCACTGCTGTCAAGGCCGTTTTATGACTCAACATTTTCCCAATTCATTCAATAAAGAGTTCACTGCCATACATTATAGACTGACACAAAAGAAAAAGTAAGTCATTTATCTGTCACTGACCCCCATAACACTCAAACACACACACACACATCTCTCAAATGTTGGTCTCCGCTACTTTAAATTATTCCAGTGAATCAGCTGTATGCAGTACAAGGCGCCAATTATTGGAGCTGATTAATTCATTCCACCTTTAGCTTAAGTTGCGCATTACATGGCGCCAGGAAGTGGAACTGATCATTTCATTTCATTATTTCCTCCAATACACCAGATCTACTCATCAGAAAGCATAGATAAAAGATAAAAAATTACTCCCAACGTAATATTGACAGATAACTTTTCTCAAAGAACTCAAGCCTGGACATTTAACCTCTCAACACGAGACATTTTAGAACTCAGAGAAATTTTAAGACATTTCAAGACATTTCAAACTATAGAAAATGGGGTGAAGGGGGGGATAAAGAGATACCCTAATTCAAATATAAACAAAATATTAACAAAGTCTGAACATAAAAAAGTGCATATAATATGCACTAGCTGCAAGTACCCGGCTTTGTAAGGGTTTAAAATAAGGTTTTCTCCCTACCCCCCTCTCTCCCTTCTTCTCTCTCTCCCTCCCCCTCTCACTCCCTCCCTACCCCCTCTCTCCCTTTCTCTTTCCCTCCCTTTCTCCCTCCCTCCCATCTTCCTCTCTCCCTCCTTCCTTCTCTCTCCCCCTGTCCTTCCCCCTCCCTCCCTTTCTCCTCCTTCCTCCCTTCCTCCTTCCCTCTCTCTCCCTCCCTGCCCCCTCTCACTCTTTATCTCTCATCACTCCCATTTCTCCCATCCTCTCTCTCCCTCATATTATTATGGCTTCACACTTCTTCTAAAATCCTTCTTCATTCATTTACCTTCCTCAAACTGTACAAATCGGGAAGCATGAAAAAACATCAACAATTCTTTGCAGCACAAAGGCACGATACAGCACAAACGCGCAAGCTCTATTCGATCATCGGGAAATGACGTCACAGAAGAGTTTTATTCATGGCGCCGTCGAGATTATTTTAATATAGTAAAAGATACTAAAATAAAAATAATTTATTACAATTAAACTACCCATCGAGATGAAACGAAACATGTCCTATAACCTTCCCCGTGTAATTATGTGTACGTGTACCAAATTTCACGTTTATTGGTTGTCTGGATCTTGAGTTATAAGGGAACAGACAGACAGACAGACAGACAGATAGCAAATGCGTCTTATAAGTATAAGCTTTGCCCATGTTTAAAATAAGGTTTTCTGTTTACCTTTTGTTTTCTCCCTCCCCCTCTCTCCCTCCCTCCCCCCCTCCCTCCCTCTCTCCCATCTCTCTCTCCCTCCCTCCCTCTCCCATCTCCCTCTCTCCCCTCCTTCTCTCCCCCTGTCCATCCCTTCTCCCTCCCTCTCTACCCCTTCCTCCTTCCCTCTCTCTCCGTCCCTGCCCCCTCTCTTTCTTTATCTCTTCCTCACATTTCTCCCATCCTCTCTCTCCCTCTCTCCTTCCCTTCCTCTCTCTCCCTCTCTAACCACTCTCTCCCTCCCTCCTTTCCCCCTCCCTCCCCTCTCTCTCTCCCTCCCCCTCTCTCCCCCTTCCTCCCTCCCTCATTCCCTCTCTCTCTCCCTGCCCCCTCACTCTTTTATCTCTCCCTCCCTCTCCCTCCCTCTCTCCCTCCCTTTCCTCTATCTCCCTCCCTACCCCCCCTCTCTCCCTCCGTTCCTTTCTCTTTCCTTCCCTCCCCTTCCTCTCTCCCTCTCCCATCTCCCTCTCTCCCCCTCCTTCTCTCCCCCTGTCCATCCCCCCTCCCTCCCTCTCTCCCTCCCCCCTCCCTCCCTCCTACCCTCCTTTCCTCTCTCTCCCCACCTGCCCCCCTCTGTCTCTTTATCTCTCTCTCCCTCCCTCTCTCTCTCTCTGGGAACAGACAGACAGTCAGACAGACAACAAATGCGTCTAATAAGTATAGAGATTATTCTGAAAAAAAAATTGAAAAAAAAAAAAATTTCACTGTCGGGATTTGAACCCACACATAGTTGGCCAAATCTGAGTCAAGCCAAGCGAGTAACCGACTGTGCTAGCGAGCCTAACAAACATACCTCAATTTTTAATAGGTTATGAGCGCAAGTCCTATTCGGGAAATGACGTCACAGAGGAATTTTATTTATGGCGCCGTCGAGATTACTTTAATATAGTAAAATACTAAAGTAAAAAAAATTAATTGCAATTAAACCTGTCCTATAACCTTCCTCATGTAATTATGTGTATGTGTAACAAATTTCACATTATTTGGTTATCTGGATCTTGAGTTATAAGGGAACAGACAGACAGACAGACAACAAATGCCTCTTATAAGTATAGAGATATCTATGTATGTGTGTGTTTTGAGTGAGTGTCTCTGTGTCTGTTAGTGCGTTTGTAGCTAATTTGAATCTGATTTAATAGAATCCCAAGTCCCTATCTTTCACTTCCGCCAGTATCTGTCAGATTCCAATTATTTAAAGTTGCCAAAGGCTCCAGCAATTCTCCCAACAAATATGACATAGTTTGTACCATTCTGATTGTGACTACATCAAATATGACATAGTTTGTACCATTCTGATTGTGACTACATCAAATATGACATAGTTTGTACCATTCTGATTGTGACTACATTAAATATGACATAGTTTGTACCATTCTGATTGTGACTACATCAAATATGACATAGTTTGTACCATTCTGATTGTGACTACATCAAATATGACATAGTTTGTACCATTCTGATTGTGACTACATCAAATATGACATAGTTTGTACCATTCTGATTGTGACTACATCAAATATAACATAGTTTGTACCATTCTGATTGTGACTACATCAAAATATTCAATTCAGAAATATAATTATCAGCAATTATGGTAAAAGTTCGATTTTCATTCCCATTTGCAGCAGCTGTGTCGTACCGTATAATTTACTGCAAATGGCAATTCAAATTGTCACATTGTGACTATCTGTGTGTTAAAAAAAATAACTATGTTTAGTTATAAACTAATACATTCACATAGACTATAGATTGGAAGACAGTTATTCACAGTTTGTGTAGTCATGGAATCACATATACACAGACAGAATATCGATAGTAAAATGCACACACATACAAACATACACACACATGCACACACACTCACACATACAAACACACACACATACACACACATACACACACACTCACACACATACACAAACATACACACACATACACACACATACACACACTCAGAAATATATTCTTGATCGGGAAAATAGATGCACAAACATACTATTGATTAAAAAATACACAATATAGATGGGAGAATAGAGACTTAGACTAATAGAGATTAGATAGCGAAAATTTATAATTGTAAGATAGATTCACAGAGTATAATTATAAGATAGAATAGAATAAACACGAGAGAAATTAAATAGATTATAGACTAGAACAGAGAAGCAGTCTATTTATAGTACTATAGAATTAAAGTAACATCGACTCTACTTAATAGAGCGTGATGATGTTAGAGCAGACATGGGGTGTTGTTGTACCGCGGGCTAAGTTGGGCCTGTCCTCTGGTTTATATAAATGTTTCATTTTATCTATAATGTTTATTTTTTTTAGAAATACTCGATATATCCGGCTCTTTGTCCTGCCCTTAATACTTGATCTATCCGGCTCTTTGTCCTGCCCTTAATACTTGATCTATCCGGCTCTTTGTCCTGCCCTTAATACTTGATCTATCCGGCTCTTTGTCCTGCCCCTAATTCAAATTTAAGAGAACCTTGTGGTTAGAGTTTCAACAATTTTCCCGCCCCAGTGTTAGAGTTTAACACAATTTCTGTCCTGGCCCACAGTACGGGTGGTATTGTTAAGACAAGTTGAGATATTCAACAGTGTTAAACACAATCTCTGTCCTGGCACGCTGTACGGGTGGTATTGTTAAGACAAGTTGAGATATTCAACAGTGTTAGAGTTGAACACAATCTCAGGTCTGGTCCACAGTACGGGTGCTATAATTAAGACACGTTGAAATATTCAACAGTGTTAAACACAATCTCTGTCCTGGCACGCTGTACGGGTGGTATTGTTAAGACAAGTTGAGATATTCAACACCGATCGTTGACGTAGAATACAAACAAAGAATATTTCACTCATCATTGAATGGCCGTTGGCTTATTTGTTCTCTGTTCGTTTGTTCAATCTATAAAGTTCTCCAGTAAACATTCTAAATTTACCATCTAATTATCCCAGTTGTGTGGGGTTACAGCACTGATCCCTTTAACTCTCCAGATGATCCCACACCACCATAATTGACATGATCCTCTTTACAAGTTGTTTCCCTTGTCTTGTCTTCCATGGCTCAGTATTGACAACTTTTAAACCGTGGCAGTACTGGTGAAAGAGAATGAGGAGAGAGAGAGAGAGAGAGAGAGAGAGAGAGAGAGAGAGAGAGAGAGAGAGAGGGATAGATAGAGAGAGAGGGGAGGGGAGGGGGAGAAAGGGTGCTGTTAATCAACCAGTAACTGAACTGTTAGAATATTTCTAAATAGAAACATAATACAGAGTTGGATGGGGGTGGGGAGAGGGGTGGATGTTGGGGTATTAGTTTGTGTGTGTCCACGTTAAGAACTGAAAAATTTAAAATACTAAAGTAGAAAAAAGGTTTACATAATTTAAACGGTAGACCACATACTTTATAGTGTGGACCACATTAAATTGTTGAACGCATACTATTATATATCTGACCAATGTTCAGTGACCATAATCTTTAAATGGTTGAACTCATAATTTGTATGTTAGACAATATACTTTAAATGGTTTAATACATCATTTGTATTTTACACTATATGCTTCAAATGGTTGAACGCATACTTTAAATGGTTGAACGCATACTTTAAATGGTTGTACGCATACTTTAAATGGTTGAACGCATACTTTAAATGGTTGAACGCATACTTTAAATGGTTGAACGCATACTTTAAATGGTTGTACGCATACTTCAAATAGTTTAACGCATTAAATGTGAGGCCACAGCTGTCGTCAAGAACTTTATTGAATGTGATATAAGAAACACTTTGTATAAATCAAAGACATTTTGGCACAGATCACGGGGTTTTTTTTCAAAGAAAAGATCACACTTGACGTGATGGATCAAAGATCATGTAGACCACAGACTATACGTGATGGATCAAAGATCATGTAGAACACAGACTATACGTGATGGATCAAAGATCATGTAGAACACAGACTATACGTGATGGATCAAAGATCATGTAGACCACAGACTATACGTGATGGATCAAAGATCATGCAGACCACAAACTATACTTGATGGATCAAAGATCATGTAGAACACAGCCTATACGTGATGGATCAAAGATCATGTAGAACACGGACTATACGTGATGGATCAAAGATCATGTAGACCACAGACTATACGTGATGGATCAAAGATCATGTAGACCACAGAATATACGTGATGGATCAAAGATCATGTATACCACAGACTTTACGTGATGGATCAAAGATCATATATACCACAGACTATACGTGATGAAACAAAGATCATATAAACCACATACTATACGTGATGGATCAAATATTATGTAGACCTCAGACTATACGTGATGGATCAAAGATCATGTAGAACACAGACTATACGTGATGAAACAAAGATCATATAAACCACATACTATACGAGATGGATAACATATCATGTAGACCTCAGACTATACGTGATGGATCAAAGATCATGTAGACCACAGACTATACGTGATGGATCAAAGATCATGTAGAACACAGACTATACGTGATGGATCAAAGATCATGTAGACCACATACTATACGTGATGGATCAAAGATCATGTAGAACACAGACTATACGTGATGGATCAAAGATCATGTAGAACACAGACTTGATTTTCAAATAACAAGTGTTAATGAAGTGTGGGCGACGATGCAGATTGCGACCAGAGGCCCACTGACTATATGAGATGAACCACAGGCCCATTGACTATATGAGATGAACTACAGGCCCATTGACTATATGAGATGAACCACAGGCCCACTGACTATATGAGATGAACCACAGGCCCACTGACTATATGAGATGAACCACAGGCCCACTGACTATATGAGATGAACCACAGGCCCACTGACTATATGAGATGAACCATAGGCCCACTGACTATATGAGATGAACCACAGGCCCACTGACTATATGAGATGAACCATAGGTCCACTGACTATATGAAATGAACCACAGGCCCACTGACTATATGAGATGAACCACAGGCCCACTGACTATATGAGATGAGCCATATAATTTATGTTGATTTAGACCAGTGAGTCAATGTAGAAGTATTGAATGTAAGTGATAGATCGCGAAAATCATACAAACCACAGACTTAGTCATACATCACAGACTTTATGCCATAGACAACATACTTTTTTTTTGCCTACTGTGATATATGTGTATCCCATAGATTTTTTACTGGACATGAGATTGCAAAAATATTCGTGATATATATTTTACTTATAATGAGCTCTTATAATAAACTGTAACATTGCAATCTTAAATGCAAGATGGTTCTCTTTTTGATTATCATGAATATACCCTAGAGCTGCAGTGCATTCTACAGACACAAACAACTGATTGAAATGTATACTGTAACTACGAGATGGCCGTGTTTATTTGTCTATCGTGGTCACCGTAATGTTGCAGTTTTTGTCTAGACACACATCAGTGTAAACAACCAGTTGAAATGTATCATGTAAACAACTTATCAGTAGTATCATGTGAACAACTTATCAATAGTATCATGTGTAAGAGTTTCTGTTCAAATAATCTTCTTAAATTTTCTCTTTGGCTTTGTTCTTTTTTTAATTGGTTACGAAACTAAATACTAGTCGGATTAAAATACATTGTTGAGCAGATCGGTTGGTGGTTCAGATCATTAACTAGGTCACAACGTAACATGTTTTACAACAGATGTACTAGTGTTGTAAAATGTTGTAACAAATCAGATGTTTCATTCCTAACAGTACGTGAGATGAAGAACCGTAAGTATAGATAACACTGGTAAACAGTGATTTCGTTGCCGGAGATATTTGAATCATTTTATACAAAGTCAACTATGCTGATTTAGAATATGTAAGTGCTTTTGCTAGATTGGCTCTATTTTACGAGATAATTAAAATTAACTAAATAATATATGCACCGTGTTTGAAAATTGTCAAGAATTGCATGAAGTAAAATAGTATACTAACAAATACTAGTGAAAATGTTGATAGTCATGCAGAAATTTGTTCAAAAAGATGTGTAAATAGTGTTATAGAAGAAAACATTTTCATTTGAAAAACTAATTATGTCTAATTAATTAATTAATATGTTAATTGTCTATGGTAATGCATTAGCAAATCGCTGTTTGCTCGACTTCCTTTTGTGTGTGTCGTTGGGGCAATGGCGCTGGAGGCTCCAACAGTAGTCAGCCATCATATTATGTCCCATCTTCCTTGATATCTCTCCTCCATCACCCTCATATCCTGATGGAACCTCTCGCCTTGTTCCTCACTGAAGTCCCCAAGGTTACCTGGAAATTTGTCTAAATGACTGTGCAGGTAATGTACCTTGATGCTTATATTTGCTCCAATGCTTATGAAGTTAGCGAGCATATCTTGTACCAGTTTTTCGTAATTCTCTGCTTTGTTATTACCTAAGAAGTTCCTGACAATTGAAACAAAACTGTTCCATGAAGAAGCTTCAATGTGATCCGTGAAATTAGTAAAATTTTGATCGTTGATGAGTTTCCGAATCTGAGGACCGTCAAAAATCCCAAAGCCTTAACAAATTGTTTCATTAAACCTAACTTGATATGAAGCGGTGGGAGAATGGTCTTATTTTTGTCAAACAGTGGATTGTTGATGATATTTTCTTTACCTACAGTCATGGTTTCCCTTGCAGGCCATGTCACTCTTGTCCAATGATCTTGCCTTGCCCTGCTATCCCAAAGGCACATGAAGCACGGGTATTTTGTGTATCCTGACTGCTACCCAAGCAAGAAGTTTACCATTTTTAGATCAACACAAATTGACCACTGATGCTCATAATAACAGACTTTCTGCAATACTGTTTGATATTCCCATACTCTTCTTTAGGTGTTGTTGAGTGAGCAATAGGAAGAGATGCAAAACGGTTACCATTGTGTAACAGAACACATTTCAAGCTTCTGATGGAACTGTCTATAAAAAGACGCCAGTCTTTGGAATGGTAGTCTTGTAGTCCCATTTGGAGCAGAAGTCCAAGGATGTCAATACAGTAAACAAGATCTTCCTCTTGGCTGAAATATGGAAGAAGAAACTCTTCTCTTTTCCGATAAGATATTTTTAACTTCTTGTTTGAGAAAATTTCTTTCATTGAGCCTGGACGCTAAAAGCTCAGATGTTTGCTGGGGCATATTTAGGTATCGTATCAGGTCATTGAGTTCTTCTTGACTAAATGGTTGAGGTGTTGAATAACTTCCTTCATAATCGCTTCCACTTTTTTCAACTGCCAAAAACTCCAGATCTTGCCCCTCGTCGGAGTCTGATGGTGAAAGCTCTAATAATCCACTAAACACTGGTATAGGAACTTCACTGCTATGTGGAATTGGTCTCCTTGCAGATTCAAGATCAGGATAATCCCACTTAGATTTCTTGTGGCGATTGAAGCCTTTAACATTTACAATACAAAAATAACAATCACCAAAATGGTCTTTCGGCTCTCGCCATACCATTGGTACACCGAAACTTAAACTTTTCTTCTCACCATTTGTCCACTGCCATAGGCTCTCCACACAGTTTTTGCAGACCTTATTGGGAGCCCAAGACTTCTCTTGGTCTCCCAGCTTCACACCGAAATAAGCCAAATATGCCTGCTGCACAAATTCGGTTATATTTCTTCTTTGCTTTTCAATCATGTATTCTCCACAGATGTAACAGAATACATTCGGATTATGTTTGCAGCATCTTCGTGATGAACTCATGATGTCTGTAGAAAGCAGTTATAAAAGAGAAAAAAACTAAACAAAGTTATAACTTGGTATAGTTAAATTAAACAACAGACACCAAACTTATTACATTTGTTTTACACAAAGGGTACAATCATATTTTCAAGGGTGTCCAATATCTCAGAAACTAGAGCCAATTCAGCAAAAGCAGTGGCAGTTTTGAAATCAGCACCCATGAATTGCTATAAACTAATTCAAACATTCTTGGCAACTTGCAAAAAAATTTTTTTTGTTGGGCTGTGTAATATAGTAAGTATATACAATATAGCAAGTATAGACAATATAGTAAGTGTAGACAATGTAGTAAGTATAGACAATATAGAAAGTATAGACAATATAGTAAGTGTAGACAATATATAGACAATATAGTAAGTGTAGACAATATAGTAAGTGTAGACAATATAGTCAGTATAGACAATATAGTAAGTATAGACAATATATAGACAATATAGTAAGTGTAGACAATATAGTAAGTGTAGACAATATAGTCAGCATAGACAATATAGTAAGTGTAGACAATATATAGACAATTTAGTAAGTGTAGACAATATAGTAAGTGTAGACAATATAGTAAGTGTAGACAATATAGTAAGTGTAGACAATATAGTCAGTATAGACAATATAGAAAGTATAGACAATATAGTAAGTGTAGACAATATAGTAAGTGTAGACAATATAGTAAGTGTAGACAATATAGTCAGTATAGACAATATAGTAAGTATAGACAATATATAGACAATATAGTAAGTGTAGACAATATAGTAAGTGTAGACAATATAGTCAGCATAGACAATATAGTTAGTGTAGACAATATATAGACAATTTAGTAAGTGTAGACAATATAGTAAGTGTAGACAATATAGTAAGTGTAGACAATATAGTAAGTGTATACAATATAGTAAGTACAGACAATATATAGACAATATAGTAAGTGTAGACAATATAGTAAGTGTAGACAATATAGTAAGTGTAGACAATATAGTAAGTGTAGACAATACATAGACAATATAGTAAGTGTAGACAATATAGTCAGTATAGACAATATAGTAAGTATAGACAATATATAGACAATATAGTAAGTATAGACAATATAGTAAGTGTAGACAATATAGTAAGTATAGACAATATAGTCAGTATAGATAATATAGTAACTATAGACAATATATAGCAATATAGTAAGTGTAGACAATATAGTAAGTGTAGACAATATAGTAAGTATAGACAATATAGTAAGTATAGACAATATAGTAAGTGTAGACAATATAGTAAGTGTAGACAATATAGGCAGTATAGACAATATAGTAAGTGTAGACAATATAGTAAGTGTAGACAATATAGTAAGTATAGACAATATGCCTTAACACCGATTGAACTATCGTAGGGCCCCCTTCAGGAGACAGGGCAGGGGCGGTTGTGTAACGCCCCCCCCCCCCACCAACACCATCACTGCAAGACTGATGCTCCAGGAAACTTTCATAATAAACTCGAGTAGTTGTGTGATGACAATACTTTTATCTTCTGTATTGCACATTATATTGGTTTTACTTGACGGACATATTTTGTTTCTCTTGACCGAAAGATTTAGTTTCACCTGATCAACAGATTATGATTAACTTGACCGACATATTGGGTTTCACTTGACGAACAGATTTGCTTTCATTGACGGACACCGCGTAGCACTTAGAATGCTTCTTTGTTAATTTCGTTTTCGAAACTCTTAATTTGAACATATACTGTCTACATTGATGCGACGCATAGTTGGTTTTATTTAATGATTGAGCTACGAACAAGTTTCCCTCATTTTGATGACGTTGTGCGACTTATTAAATTAACACTTTATCGTTCTTTTGATTTTTCAAGGTTACTTACTCGAAATTGGGTAACCTTAATATTTCTTATCCATTTTATATTATAATAATTGATTAATCTAATGTTATATATTAAATAAAATTAAATGAGATCATTATTTATTTATTTAATATACATGAGATGAACCTTTTTCTTTTTGTTTAAAGCAACTTTCACACACCCACTCACAACGGTATGAAGAAAAAAATCTATACACAAATTTAGTGCAATTGAAGCTTATTTTTATTTCACCACATATATTACACAAAGAAGGAATTCCTTGTTGTGTGTGTGTTTGTGTGTGTGTGTGTGGGTGTAGATAACGGTTTTTTAAAGACTAGGCCTACTAAAGGAAACGGTTGTAACGCCCTCAATGGGATTTGTATGTGCGGTACATACTCACAGCTTTATTGGAATGCTGGCTATAAAATCATTTTTCGGTATTTTCAGAACAATCATTATCTAATTGACTTCACAACCAGCTTTGAATTGTGGGAAAAAACAACCAATAGCTGAATTTTTTTCAGCAGTTCTTGAGCTAAAGTTCACAAGTTCTGTAAATAATTTTTATAGTATATTTTTCTACTTTATTTGAACTTGACTAAATAAATCCTTAAAAGTTTGTACAAATTTTCACTACGTAGATATTTGCATAGGTGCCGGTCTAGATATATAGATTAATTATTTAATTTTTGTAACTTATTAGCTTTTGTAAAAACACATTTGATTCGATATATTGTAATCATACATGAGTTAAATTTTAGTAATGATGATGTATATAAATATGTTTCAGTATAATACGTTTTTTTGCTTTGTAGTGCATTTTTAAAAAAAAGCTTATTTTTAAAAAAAAGTGTTATTTTATTTATATTATGCACTTTAGTTTCAAAGAATTTTAAATTTGTTTTTGCATCCTGTAACATAGTTTAACCACATGAACTAACTAGCTTCGTAATTCTACAAGATGTTAATTCATGAAGTCAGACATACTAAAGTCGTGTATTGTCATGTATAATGTGCCAAATTTGAGCCTTCTCACTAAATTAAAACAGGTCCAAAACTAAGTTACAAGTTTTGAAGATCATACCACACGACCGGAGATAGTAGATTGACTGTCCAGCCAGTGTTATAATTACAGAACTCAGCGACAGCTGAAGATTGACTTGTCCAGCCAGTGTTAATAAGTCTGGAATAACAAGACCAACCGCTTGCTATAACCTTGATCGCAAGGGTCACACCAAAGTATGTGAAAACCAAAACACATGTTTGTGGCCCCTGCCATTAACGGCCCCAATGTGGGATGTTGTGGTCAGAGGATCAGTTGTTTAGATTGATAGAGTCCCACCCACAGACGCCCTGCTCTAGCCATTGAATTTCAGTCCTCATTGCTGAGTTAAGTGCGGCTTCCACAATCATTTCTAAATTTCACTACTCTAACTTGTTCATTTTAAACATCGTGTAGTTCTTTCCAATGTTTGGTTTTTCTTTATGATGAAACCGACATGCTCTCACCGACACCTGGCCTACATAGTTTCACAGTGGAAAAAGGGGTTGAGGGGAAATAGCTTATAATTCTCAAGCCGACAGTACCTCCATATGGTCTGTGTGCTCACATTAAGTACATACAAAACTAATTATGGCAATAGAAAATCATCAAATTTGTATTTATTCTCAACATTTGTCCTTTTCGTTGATTGTTATAATAAAATACTTAATAGGTCAAATAGAATGGGACAAAGATAAGTTGAGGACCCGGGCTCATAAGAAAAACGGCCCTTTAAAAAGGCATTAAAAAGGGTCTAAAGTGGGGCCCTTTGTACACCTCATACGTCGACGCCACCTGTGGGCCAATTAGATTTTTTTAAAAAACTTGTTGGGGTTTAAAATTTCAAACTGATATGACGTTAAATAGTTACCTGTGCTTAGTCAAACAATTAAATTATTAAAAATATGTAGAACAAATGTGAAAAAAAAAAAAAAAATAAATAGGTTTTTTCCCTAGGTCTCTCTTTTTAACTGCCAAATTCTGAGTTCTTGGTTTTAACATTTAAAAAAAAAAAAAAACTTATGAAACATAACATAACGTGTATTACTAATTAAAAAAAAAAGATATAGTTCTCACGCCTATCTATGTTTGGCCAGGGTGCAAAATTGCTTTTCCGCCCCTTTCCTTTACCCGTTTAAGTATGTAAAGTGATATAAAAAAATTCTCATAAAAAAATACAATTCATTCAACAGGTAAAAAATGGATTGCCGATTTCATAATTTGTTAAAATTATTTTTAATTATCAGAGACGTAGCCTGGCGTAGCTACTAGCTAGCTATTGTGGCGCCTGTGCGAGCTGCATTTTTAGTGCCCTCCTCCTATTCTGAAAAGTGCTAAAAAAGAAACATTTAAAAGAGCTCTTTCAGCGCCGCACCCACAGCTCTCTTCCTACGTTCCTACGCTTCTGTTAATTATAATAAACTTTGCGTTTCTCTTATTCTGGCATTTAAAATATCATTATGATAATAGAACAGTGGCGGACAAACTACGGCCCGCAGGTCGCATGCGGCCCGTCAGGTATATTATGCGTCCCGTTTGCATATACAAGTTACGATCCTATGTCGATTTTAATTCTCTTTGTTTGGAGTTTTCAGAAATATTTCTTTTATTTTATTCCGAATTTTGATTTGAATCTAGTGATATTAAATCGGTTTTATTGCTCCAGAATATTGGTTAGAACTGCTTGACCTACAAGCAGATTACGACCTAAGGAGAATTTCAAGTCATTCATTTTGTTGGTGTTAAGGATGTTTGCCAGCAGCGTCATTTCCACACCTAAAATCGTTGCTGCCAAGCTTTTGTCACTATTTGGGTCCACATACAATTATGAGCAAGCTTTTTCTTGTATGAAAATAAACAAGTCTAAGAACAGATCGATGATGACTGACTGCAATTTAAATGCAGTCATGCCAACTAGTGAACTGGTTCCACAGTTCAAGAAAATTATCCAAAATTGTGAATATTTACATACTTTTCATCAATTTTAATTGCACTCTGTGGTCAGGTTGTATGTAAATTAACTTCCTTCGTCTTCATAATTATTATGATAGGTAACAATCAACTTTTGTTAAAATAATTATGAATAGTAAAGTCATATTACCAAATTAGCAACTGTAATGTGTATGTGTAATATAGTGAATGTGAAGTAAAATGACAAATTATCTTTAATTCATATTTTCACACGTTGTAAATTGTAATTAAGTAGACAAAATATATATGCGGCCCGCCGACAACAATCACATTTTCAGTGTGGCCCTCCGTAGAAAAGTTTGCCCACCCCTGCTATATATAAATAAAAAACGAACATAGATTTATATATTTTTATAAATGATTAGTCAAAAACATATACAGTATATATATATATATATATATATGTGTGTGTGTGTGTATGTGTGTGTATGTGTGTGTGTGTGTGTGTGTAAATTAAAGTTATATATATATATATATATATATATATATATATATACATATATATATATATATAGGCTTGTAGTCACTTTATTATGAATGATTATGCTAACTATATTAAATAAACACAGCATCATATATAATTTTCTATAAATATGACTATTACCAGCAACATTCACGCCTCGTCCTTTGCCACCACCCAAGGCCCATCTATTGTTTGAAGAGTTGTCACTAATGCTGTACGATGCTTCTTTAAAAAAAATAAAAAGCGAAGGAGATAAGTTATAGAAATCAACACATGAACATAATTCATATTGATGGCAGGATTAAATCCCTTAGATTGTTTTGTTTGTATTGCATATTGAAAGTACTCTTTTTTAAATTTTGCTAATATTTAAATTATTCATTTTATTTTTAAAGTCTGTTAATTTGGGGCGTCAAATAATCTCGCAGTCTCTGCATTTCGCGGTGACATCTAGTGCGATATCCCCTTTAGGTCATAATCTGCCTCACTTGATGGGGAAAAGGCTCATTTGCCTTTGATACTATATACAGCTCTAGGTCCCGCATCTAACATTTTTGAGTTCATCATCACCCTCCCCCTCCCAAGCATTCAATCGTAATGCTCACGCCGACTCTTAGACACACGAGGTATTTCTTGACATGAGTGCCCCCCTCCTCCACTCTTTCCCCCCCCCCCCCCCGCTTTCGACAAAAGAAAACTATCTAGCATTCTTTATAGAGGTCTTCCTTTTCAAATATTTTGTGGGAGATCCCCTAAACTTTTAACGAAGTCGAATGTTTGACAGAAAAAAAACAAACAAACAATAGATATGGGTGTGTTCTTATTTTCAGAAGAACCTGAGATGTCAATATCAGACTTATATCTGCATTAAAAGCATCTAAGCTTATCCGGGTCGCGTGTGGGGAATCCGTTCTATAAATAAACGACCTCCAGAAATAATAAATAAAACAATAGTATTTGATAAAGTAATCACGTGACCAGCGAGGTCACGAAAACATAATTCAAAATGGCGTCTTCGATTCGATTTTCTTTTAAAAATCTACAGTTTTAAATAGTTTCTGAGTTTTTTATTTTGAAATGTAAAAGTCCTAAATATTAACTAATAATAATAATAATATATATATCATTCCAATTATTTTATTTTTATTACAACAGACAGCATTTTAATCAGACTAGGTCACTAGCGAGCGCGTTTGTAAATTAACCTATGACCTATGACGTCATTTGCTAAATAGGGGCGCCGTCGCTATAAATAAAAAAAAATCCTCTATGACGTCATTTCCCGATGAGTGCCTTCGCGCTGCAAAATGACATAGTAAATAGTTATTTTTACTTTTCAGTGCATTTTTTATTAACTTTTTACAACAATAAATAGACGTCAAATTAAAAAAAAAAACTATGCACTTGATTTCGTAAATCGACTGCGCATTTGATAATCATGCTCAGTTATTATAGTTTGTTAACATTGTGTACTGGAGGTTATTGTTCCCTCGAAGGATTACTTTTGATGATGGTTTGTTGGTTATGGCAGCCACATCTTTTGACGTATGAAATGTAGGTCATTTCTGCACATTAGGAAGGTGTATAAATCAGCTTTAATTAAATTAATTTAATTGATTAGGAAGGGTTTAACATTACACCTAGATTTCCCGGGCAACGCCGGGCTTAATATCTAATATATATATATATATATATATATATATATATATATATATATATATATATATATATATACAGTGATGGGAAAAAATTAAACTTTTAACATCTAATTTTAAAACTAGTTTTAGTTTTTAATGATATTTAAAGTTTTAAAAAAAGAAAAAAAAATCATATTCTGTTGGTCAGGTGAAACTAAATCTGTCGGTCAAGAGAAACAAAATATGTCTGTCAAATGAAACCAAATATGTCCGTCAAGTAAAACCAAAATAATGTGCAATACAGAAGATCAAAGTATTGTCATCACACAATTACTGGAGTTTATTATGAGAGTTTCCTGGAGCATCAGTCTTGCAGTGATGGTGTTGGGGGGGGGCGTTACACAAACCGCCTACTTTACTATATTAACGAAGGGGGCCCTACGATAAATTATGAATGGAATGTTATAGTATATTGTCTATACTTACTATATTATCGCACATTTTTTCAACTGTCTACACTTACAGTTCTGCATCTCTACATACTGTTAGGAATGAAACATCTGATTTGTTACAACATTTTACAATACTAGTACATATGTTGTAAAATATGTTACGTTGTGACCTAGTTAATGATCTGAACCACCAACCGATCTGCTCAACAATGTATTTTAATCCGACTAGTATTTAGTTTCGTAACCAATTAAAAAACGAACAAAACCAAACAGAAAATTTAAGAAGATTATTTGAACAGAAACTCTTGTACATGATACTATTGATAAGTTGTTCACATGATACATTTCAACTGGTTGTTTACATTGATGTGTGTCTAGACAAAAACTGCAACATTACGCTTACCACGATAGACAAATAAACGCGGCCATCTCATAGTTACAGTATACATTTCAATCAGTTGTTTGTGTCTGTAGAATACACTGCAACTCTAGGGTTTATTCATGATAATCAAAAAGATAACCATCTTGCATTTAAGATTGCAATGTTACAGTTTATTATAAAAGCTCATTATAAGTAAAATATATATCACGAATATTTTTGCAATCCCATGTCCAGTAAAAAAATCTATGAGATACAAATATATCACAGCAGGCAAAAAAAAGTATGTTGTCTATGGCATAAAATCTGTGTGTATGACTAAGTCTATGGTTGTGTATAGATTTTCGCGATCTATCACTTACATTCAAATACTTCTACGTGAGCTCTCTGGTCTAAATCAACATATAAGTATTATGGTTCATCATATAGTCAATGGGCTATGGATTTCATCTCATATAGTCAGTGGGCCTGTGGTTCATCTCATATAGTCGGTAAGGCTGTGGTTCATCTCATATAGTCCAGTGGGCCTGTGGTTCATCTCGCTATAGTCAGTGGGCCTGTGGTTCATCTCCTTTTATAGTCAGTGGGCCTGTGGTTCCATCTCTATAGTCAGTGGGCCTGTGGTTCATCTCATATAGTCAGTGAGGCCTGTGGTTCATCTCCATATAGTCAGTGGGCCTGTGGTTCATCTCAGCATATAGTCAGTGGGCCCTATGGTTCATCTCCTTATGATCCAGTGGGCCTGTGGTTTATCTCATATAGTCAGTGGGCCTGTGGTTCATCTCATATAGTCAGTGGGCCTCTGGTCGCAATCTGCATCATTGCCCACACTTCATTAAAGGAAACACTTGTAATTTGAAAATCAAGTCTGAGGTCTACATGATCTTTGATCTATCACGTATAGTCTGTGGTCTACATGATCTTTGATCCATCACGTATAGTCTGTGGTCTACATGATATTTGATCCATCAAGTATAGTCTGTGGTCTACATGATCTTTGATCCATCACAGATAGTCTGTGTTCTACATGATCTTTGATCCATCACGCATAGTCTGTGGTCTACATGATCTTTGATCCATCACAGATAGTCTGTGGTCTACATGATCTTTGATCCATCACGCATGGACTGTGGTCTACATGATCTTTGATCCATCAGTTATAGTCTGTGGTCTACATGATCTTTGATCCATCACGCATAGTCTATGGTCTACATGATCTTTGATCCATCACGCATAGTCTATGGTCTACATGATCTTTGATACATCACGTATAGTCTGTGGTCTACATGATCTTTGATCCATCAGTTATAGTCTGTGGTCTACATGATCTTTGATCCATCACGCATAGTCTGTGGTCTACATGATCTTTGATACATCACGTATAGTCTATGGTCTACATGATCTTTGATACATCACGTATAGTCTGTGGTCTACATGATCTTTGATCCATCACGTCAAGTGTGATCTTTTCTTTTAAAAAAAAACCCCGTGATCTGTGCCAAAATGTCTTTGATTTATTCAAAGTGTTTCTTATATCACATTCAATAAAGTTCTTCACGACAGCTATGGCTCACATTTAATGCGTTAAACTATTTAAAGTATGCGTTCGACCATTTAAAGTATGCGTTCAACCATTTGAAGCATAGAGTGTAGAATACAAATGATGTATTAAACCATTTAAAGTATGTTGTCTAACATACAAATTATGAGTTCAGCCATTTAAAGATTATGGTCAATGACCATTGGTCAGATATATAATAGTATGCATTCAACAGTTGTATGTGGTCCACAATATAAAGTATGTGGTCTACCGTTTTAATTATGTAAACCTTTTCCTACTTTAGTATTTAAAATTTTTCAATTCTTAACGTGGACACACACACAAACTAATACCTCCCACCCCCATCCCCATCCAACTCTGTGTTATGTTTCTATTTAGAAATATTCCAACAGTTCACTTACTGGTTGATTAACAGCCCCCCACCCCTTTCCCCCTCTCTCTCTATCTCCCCCCTCTCTCTCTCTCTCTCTCTCTCTCTCCTCATTCTCTTTCACCAGTACTGCCACGGTTTAAAAGTTGTCAATACTGAGCCATGGAAGACAAGACAAGGGAAACAACTTGTAAAGAGGATCATGTCAATTATGGTGGTGTGGGATCATCTGGAGAGTTAAAGGGATCAGTGCTGTAACCCCACACAGCTGGGATAATTAGATGGTAAATTTAGAATGTTTACTGGAGAACTTAATAGATTGAACAAACGAAGAGAGAACGAATAAACCGACGGTCATTCAATGATGAGTGAAATATTCTTTGTTTGTATTCTACGTCCACGTTCGGTGTTGAATATCTCAACTTGTCTTAACAATACCACCCGTACTGCGTGCCAGGACTGAGATTGTGTTAAACTCTAACACTGTTGAATATCTCAACTTGTCTTAACAATACCACCCGTACTGCGTGCCAGGACTGAGATTGTGTTAAACTCTAACACTGTTGAATATCTCAACTTGTCTTAACAATACTACCCGTACTGCGTGCCAGGACTGAGATTGTGTTAAACTCTAACACTGTTGAATATCTCAACATGTCTTAACAATACTACCCGTACTGCGTGCCAGGACTGAGATTGTGTTAAACTCTAACACTGGGGTGGGAAAATTGTTGAAACTCTAACCACAAGGTTCTCTTAAATTTGAATTAGGGGCAGGAAAAAGAGCCGGATAGATCAAGTATTAAGGCCAGGACAAAGAGCCGGATAGATAGAGTATTTCTAAAAAAAAATAAACATTATAGATAAAATGAAACATTTATATAAACCAGAGGACAGGCCTCACTTAGCCCGCGGTACAAAACCACCACATGTCTGCTATAACATCATCACGCTATATTAAGTAGAGTCGATGTTACTTTAATTCTATAGTACTATAAATAAACTGTATGTGTGTGTTTGTATGTTTGTATGTGTGTATGTGTGAGTGTGTGTGCATGTGTGTGTATGTGTGTGTATGTTTGTGTGTGTGCATGTGTGAGTGTGTGTGCATGTGTGTGTATGTGTGTATGTGTGTATGTGTGTGTATGTGTGTGTATGTGTGTGTGTGTTTGTGTGTGTGCATGTGTGAGTGTGTGTGCATGTGTGTGTATGTGTGTAATTGTGTGCATTTTACTATCGATATTCTGTCTGTGTATATGTGATTCCATGACTACACAAACTCTGAATTACTATCTTGAAATCTATAGACTATGTGAATGTATTAGTTTATAACTAAACATGGTTATTTTTTTTAACACACAGATATTCACAATGTGACAATTTTAATTGCCATTTGCAGTAAATTATACGGTACGACACAGCTGCTGCAAATGGGAATGAAAATCGAACTTTTAACATAATTGCTGATAATTATATTTCTGAATTGAATATTTTAATGTAGTCACAATCAGAATGGTACAAACTATGTCATATTTGTGGGAAGAAATGCTAGAGCCTTTGGCAACTTTAAATAATTGGAATCTGACAGATACTGGCGGAAGTGAAATATGGGGACTTGGGATTCTATTAAATCAGATTCAAATTAGCTACAAACGCACTAACAGACACAGAGACACTCACTAAACACACACGCATATATATATATATATATATATATATATATATATATATATATTATATGCACCTATTTATGTTAAGACTTTGTTAATATTATGTTTATATTTGAATTAGGGTATCTCATTATCCCCACCCCACACACACAGATATATATTCACCCCATTTTCTATAGTAGATCTGGTGAGTAGATCTGGTGAGTAGATCTGGTGAGTAGACCTGGTGAGTAGATCTGGTGAGTAGATCTGGTGAGTAGATCTGGTGAGTAGACCTGGTGAGCAGACCTGGTGAGTAGATCTGGTGTATTGGAGGAAATAATGAGATGAAATAATCAGCTCCAATAAATGGCGCCATGTACTGCGCAACTTAAGCTAAAGGTGGAATGAAATCATCAGCTCCAATAAATGGCGCCATGTACTGCGCAACTTAAGCTAAAGGTGGAATGAAATAATCAGCTCCAATAAATGGGAACATGTACTGCGCAACTTAAGCTAAAGGTGGAATGAAATCATCAGCTCCAATAAATGGCGCCATGTACTGCGCAACTTAAGCTAAAGGTGGAATGAAATAATCAGCTCCAATAAATGGCGCCATGTACTGCGCAACTTAAGCTAAAGGTGGAATGAAATAATCAGCTCCAATAAATGGCAACATGTACTGCACAACTTAAGCTAAAGGTGGAATGAAATAATCAGCTCCAATAAATGGCACCTTGTACTGCGCAACTTAAGCTAAAGGTGGAATGAAATAATCAGCTCCAATAAATGGCGCCACGTACTGCGCAACTTAAGCTAAAGGTGGAATGAAATAATCAGCTCCAATAAATGGCACCTTGTACTGCGCAACTTAAGCTAAAGGTGGAATGAAATAATCAGCTCCAATAAATGGCGCCATGTACTGCGCAACTTAAGCTAAAGGTGGAATGAAATAATCAGCTCCAATAAATGGCGCCATGTACTGCGCGACTTAAGCTAAAGGTGGAATGAAATAATCAACTCCAATAAATAGCACCTTGTACTGCGCAACTTAAGCTAAAGGTGGAATGAAATAATCAGCTCCAATAAATGGCGCCATGTACTGCGCAACTTAAGCTAAAGGTGGAATGAAATAATCAGCTCCAATAAATGGCGCCATGTACTGCGCAACTTAAGCTAAAGGTGGAATGAAATAATCAGCTCCAATAAATGGCGCCATGTACTGCGCAACTTAAGCTAAAGGTGGAATGAAATAATCAGCTCCAATAAATGGCACCTTGTACTGTATACAGCTGATTCACTGGAATAATTTCAAGTAGTGGAGAGCAACATTCGAGAGATGTGTGTGTGTATGTGTGTGTGTGTTTTTTTTAGTGTTATGGGGGTCAGTGACATATAAATGACTTACTTTTTCTCTTTTGTCAGTCTATAATGTTATAATGTGTGGCAGTGAACTCTTCATTGAATGAATTGGGGAAATATTGAGTCATAAAACGGCTTTGACCGCATTGCAATGAGATCCATTGTCTTTGAAGACATCTCTGGAATGTTGGCCTCCACTACTTGAAATTATTCCAGTGAATCAGACTTATAGTTTTCCCCCAGGCTCAACACTCTCTGGGTTAGGGGTGCACGGGGGCAGGGCTTGATGGGTTTGGGGTGGAACGAGGGTGGAAGGGTGTATATTATATTTGTTTTTGTGTTTTACTCCTTGGGATAACTTCCGAAGTGTCAAGTGTCAGACGTTTGTGAAATTATTTACAGATGTTAGTTTTGAGACACATTCAAAGCATCTGGCTATAGTTGCTGTGGACTTCAAAACATAGTGGACTTAAGTATAGAGGCTGTATAGTGAACTAGTCGCTGTTTAACGCATTTATAGTGGATTTAGCTATAGATGCTGTATAGTGAACTAGTCGCTGTTTAACGCATTTATAGTGGATTTAACAATAGATGCTGTATAGTGAACTAGTCACTGTTTGACACATTTATAGTGGACTTCGAGGATGTATAGTGAACTAGTCTCTAGTCACTGTTTAACACATTTAGTAGATGTATCTATAAGTATCATATGGAAGAACGTAGATATTCAGTAACAAAAAATATATAACTGTCAAATGACCTTTTTTAAAATCTTTTCAATATTTCTTTTTAGTTAAAAGATCTCACCAAAAGGGAGTCAGGCATTATAAAAGAAGAAAAAAAACAGTTTCTGAACCATAAAAGTGTAAATTATTAATGTGTATTGAAAGTCACTAGAATATGTTTGTGTTACATGTGTGTTAATAAATGGATCTTTCTGTGTTCTATTGCCTACAGTCTTTTGTTGAAAAAGATTACACCAGATGAAGCAGGGGAAAATAGCTTCCCTGTGTAGACAGTGTTGTGTGAATCCTGTTAATATTTAATGCATTAAGTAGACTGATTGGCTGTCCATTGCTTTTAGGAAATGGAACTCTTTTCCAAACATACGACAAACGAGATTGGCGGGAAGATCATGATTCTTTTCGATAAATCGACACAATATTGGCAAAGTTATGAGATATAGTGGCCATTTTGGGAAATATATAGGGCCTACTATATAGTGAATTGTAGTGAAGAAATTGTGACCAAATGGTAATGTAGAGTGATCAGAAAACGAACAAAGTGATCTATAGTCACCAAATGGTAATGTAGAGTGATCAGACAACGAACAAAGTGAACTGTAGTCACCAAATGGTAATGTAGAGTGATCAGACAACGAACACAGTGAACTATAGTCACCAAATGGTAATGTAGAGTGATCAGACAACGAACAAAGTGAACTATAGTGACCAAATGGTAATGTAGAGTGATCAGACAACAAACAAAGTGAACTATAGTGACCAAATGGTAATGCAGAGTGATCAGACAACGAATAAAGTGAACTATAATGACCAAATGGTAATGTAGAATGATCAGACAACGAACAATGCTGACCAAGTGAACTATAATGACCAAAAAAATTGAATTAAACTGAACAAATAGGAAAGTACAGTAACCAAATAGTTTAAGTATGGCTGCAAAATAGTTATACTGACCGATTAGTGAGGTATAGTGAATTAATTGTAAAGTATAGAGACCGAATTGTGAAGTACACTTAACAAATCGGAACTGCATTGAGCAAGTAGCTAAGTATAATAACAGATTAGTTAGGTTTAGTGACTAAATAGTAAAGTATACAGACAGAATTGTGAAGTACATTGACCAAGTATTGAAGTATTGTGATCAAATAACCTGATAAATAATGACCATGATTGATATTTATAAGTGAAGATATCTATTTGAGCTAAATAGAGTAATGGGACATAACGTGTTATATTTTGACCAAAAGTGGATTGTTGTAAGATTGGATTTGTGTTTACCAACAAATAAAATTGTGTGAAATTATTTTTTGTGTGATTTATCTCCTTTATATTTATGATCGTTCGACATACATTTTGTTATACTGATCAAAAATTTGCTTATCTTAATCAATAAATTTGACTTTTTTTTTCATTAAACAATAAGTTTCAAATGTGTCTGCGTAGAAAATGACTTGTGTTTAAGGTGTTCAAACACCAAATGCTATATAAGAATATGATTAAGTTTTCTAATAGAAAAACAGCATAGCTAACAATGAAGCCATCTTTTATAATTGTGCCTACAATTTAGTTTTAATTCAAATTTATTTAGTATATAAAATACAATGCGAGATATTTTACGTCATGTTACTAAATATTTTATATTTAGTATATAAAATACAATGCGAGATATTTTACATCATGTTACTAAATATTTTATATTCGGATATCATAAAGAATAAATATCATAGATGTCATGGATAGAAACTTTTTATTATTTCTTTGATAATATTAAGAGAACTAGAGGAAGATGTCTAGGTTTATTTTGTTCCTGTTTTGTTTTTACAGTATATGGTTGACTGATTTGACTGAAGACTTTAGCATAACAGAACACACACATAACAGAACAATTCTAAAAAATGCCTTGGGAGAAATAAGGTTATATTTTTCTAACGGAATATTTACTTTTTAACATAATTGATTAATTCTAATTTTTGAAGGCAGGAGACAAACACATGAATATAGTTGGACAGGGTGCTTGTTGGCTGTCTCTATGTCTTCATGTCTCTATGTCTAAATGTCTTTATGCCTCTATGTCTTTATGTCTCTATGTCTTTATGCCTCTATATTTTATGTCTTTATGTCTTTATGTCTAAATATCTTTATGTCTCTATGTCTTTATGTCTCTATGTATTTATGTCTTTATGTCTCTATATCTAAATGTCTTTATGCCATTTTTTATTTTTGTCTTTATGTCTAAATGTCTTTATGTCTTTATGTCTTTATGTCTCTATGTCTTTATGTCTCTATGTCTTTATGTCTCTATGTCTTTATGTCTCTATGTCTTTATGCCTCTATATTTTATGTCACTATGTCTTTATGTCTTTATGTCTAAATATCTTTATGTCTCTATGTCTTTATGTCTTTATGTCTCTATATCTTTATGTCTCTATGTCTCCATATCTTTTTGTCTCTATGCCTTTATGTCTTTATGTATTTATGTCTTTATGTCTCTATATCTAAATGTCTTTATGCCATTTTTTATTTTTGTCTTTATGTCTATATGTCTAAATGTCTTTATGTCTTTATGTCTTTATGTCTCTATGTCTTTATGTCTTTATGTCTTTATGTCTCTATGTCTTTATGTCTTTATGTCTCTATGTATTTATGTCTTTATGTCTCTATTTCTTTATGTCTAAATATCTTTATGTCTCTATGTCTTTATGTCTTTATGTCTCTATGTCTTTATTTCTTTATGTCATTTCTTGGTGCCTGTATAAGTACTAGTGTGTCTCATGTACCACCATTTTGTTTATCTATGGATGGTTCTCAACCTTCCCCAGATAACCCTGGGATTAAATATGTCCTATTTAAGAGGCACTTAAAGTAAGTTTACCTAAAATTATATATGTCCTATTTAAGAGGCACTTAAAGTAAGTTTACCTAAAATTAAATATGTCCTATTTAAGAGGCACTTTAAGTAAGTTTACCTAAAATGAAATATGTCCTATTTGTGAGACACTTAAAGTAAGTTCACCTAAAAGAGAAAATAATTAGGAATTATTTTACAGTGTTCAATTAAATCATATTCAATCATTGTAATTTACATACAAAATTATGTGTATTTTATTTTAAACATAAACAAATGCCACGTATCGTTTAAAATTGGAAATGATATAATCAGAGAGCGTACATTCCATCGTTTAGAAAATTGGGGAGGGGTGTGAGAAGGAGAGTGGGGTGTAAAAAATAATCATTTAATGAGATCTCTCAACTTATTAATGACTTACTATATGAATTACACTTACTATATGACTTACACTTACTATATGACTTACACTTACCATATGACTTACACTTACTATATGACCAAAGATTCTGACAACGCCCCTTTCAGATTCTATTTGGTATAAACAAAAGTGTAAGACTGTCTACTTTATGTTTAGACATTGTCTCATGCCACTGTTAGAAGTAAAGTGTAAGACTGTCTACGTTTATGTTTAGACATTGTCTCATGCCACTGTTAGAAGTAAAGTGTAAGACTGTCTACTTTATGTTTAGAGATTCTCTCATGCCACTGTTAGAAGTAAAGTGTAAGACTTTCTACTGTATGTTTAGACATTGTCTCATGCCACTGTTAGAAGTAAAGTGTAGGACTGTCTACTTTATGTTTAGAGATTCTCTCATGCCACTGTTAGAAGTAAAGTGTAAGACTGTCTACTTTATGTTTAGACATTCTATCATGCTACCTTTAGAAGTAAAGTGTAAGACTGTCTACTTTTATGTTTAGACATTCTCTCATGCCACTGTTAGAAGTAAAGTGTAAGACTGTCTACTTTATGTTTAGACATTGTCTCATGCCACTGTTAGAAGTAAAGTGTAAGACTGTCTACTTATGTTTAGATATTGTCTCAAGCCACTGTTAGAAGTAAAGTGTAAGAATGTTTACTTATGTTTAGATATTGTCTCAAGCCACTGTTAGAAGTAAAGGTTAATGTAAAGTAGTGTTTATGTTATTCGTAGTCCCCAATAAATAGACCCCATACCCCCGCCTGAACTAAGGTCAATTTTATAGCGACACATCCACAGTGTAGTTCGATTTTTCAGCAGTCATTTAAGATGAACAAAACCATTGTTTTTGTAGCACATTTTGTTTTTGTAGCACATTTTGTTTTTGTAGCACATTTTGTTTTTGTAGCACATTTTTGTTTTTGTAGCACATTTTGTTTTTGTAGCACATTTTGTTTTTGTAGCACATTTTGTTTTTGTAGCACATTTGTTTTTGTAGCACATTTTGTTTTGTAAGCAGCTTGTTAACTTATCAACCAGAAGTGTTATTCTTTAAACGACTAAAAAACTCCCTTAAAATACAGCTGCTGTACAAACTCCCTTACAATACAGCTGCTGTACAAACTCCCTTACAATACAGCTGCTGTACAAACTCCCTTGCAATGCAGCTGCTGTACAAACTCCCTTACAATACAGCTGCTGTACATAACTTCCTTGCAATACAGCTGCTGTACATAACTTCCTTGCAATACAGCTGCTGTACAAACTCCCTTGCAATACAGCTGCTTACAAAACACACTTGCAATACAGCTGCTGTACAAACTCCATTACACTACAGCTGCTGTACAAAACTCCAGTCCAAGGAAATGAACAAAATTCTAAATAAATAAATATTGTTCCATATGAAATAATAAATAAATGTACGTGCCCTCCAATGATAATACATTTGTGCAAGAATTTATACAACTGTGAAATAAAAAAAAATATTTCGATTTCCATTTTGAATCAAAATAGTCCTTCACGGGATCCCGGTACAAGTGATTTCCCGGGAAGTTTTTAATGATCTAAAAATGGCCAGGATCTCGCTATACCAGAATAGAAACACAAATTATGTTCCAACGCTAACTAAACGCAAAGAGCACGGCAAAGATGGGGAAGAGGTCTTGCAGCCCACACTACAGCCTCTTTAATTGAAAGAATTGAAGCCCGTGGGGAGCGGCAAGGCCTGCCGAGGGAGCACTATTTCCCCAGAACTTCGCATTCTCTCAATCCCATTAAATAATATGTCTATTTATCAATTCAATTTATCTATAAGTCTTTTATTTTTGTTGTTTTTTTTTTAATTATTTTTTTAACGTAATGACGTCATAACGGACCACAAATTAGACACTAGAAATCTAATAATATAAATAATATAGCTTTAACTTCTTTATTCTTGATGGAGGCACTGATACTGGTAGCGTTTGTGGAGTAGCAATATATTCTCAAATACAACACACGAGTTAAGAGTCACAACAATCTATGGCTTGATTGTGATGTTTATTATATTGTTTGATTGATGTTAAACATGATTGAATACTAAATCTGAATACAGATAGCATTTCTTCTATACCTAATCTCTGTACGAAAAAACTTCAGAAAACGTCTCAATCTAGCTTCAACTGATCTCTACACTAATACAGATCTCTCACTTCGACCTCTCCAATCAACTGATCTCTACACTAATATAGATCTCTCACTTCGACCTCTCCAATCAACTGATCTCTACACTAATACAGATCTCTCACTTCGACCTCTCCAATCAACTGACCTCTAAAATCAACTGATTTCCACATTACAACTGATGACGATACCCATGTATCCTAGCAATACTTATTTTCTTATCTCATTGGAAGATCAATCAGAACACTTTACGTCTTAACAAGGAATATTCTACTCATATTTATCATGGCTTCTTACAATGACAGAAATATCAAAATAATAGATGTGCACCAATGAGTGCACCAATGTTTGCACCAATATGTGCACCAATATATACATTACAATAACCAAAAAATATGATTGATAATGTTATAAACTTACAACGAAAGATAGTAAGAAGCCGAATTGAGCTTGCGCGCGGGTGCTGTATCATGTCACACCAACTTGCCTTTGTGCAGAGAAAAAATAAATAATTTTTATCATTATTGCAATGCTTCGTTTTGATTTTAACATTGAGAGATTTAATTACTGTTAAATATAATAATCCTAAGTTATTAGCGTTGACTGGTAAACGTAATTTGTGACGTATGAAATGTACAATAGGTAGGTGGTACATTAGGTAGGTGGCATATATTATCATCCATATATTTTCCTAACAGTGATTGCTTTGGTTTGGTTTAATTTGGTTGGTAGGTTGGTTTAGTTTGTTGTTTGGTTTGGTTTGATTTGGTTGGTTTGGTTGGTTAGCGTTTGACGGGTACAATGTAATATGAGATGTATGAAATGTAGGTCATTAGGGTAGGTGGCGTAAATTAGCACCCATATCTTTACATGATGGTGTGTTAGAAATGTTTCAAGTGTCACGTTTGAACTGCCGACCTACAGTGCAACGCCGGGTACACTGCTAGTCTACTATATTATTGTGTTCACATTCCTCAATCTATACAAATATTTCCCATCTCAAGTCTGTCTGCTGTGGAACGAAAGTAAGTTTCTTGTTTAAATATGAACGGCCTTTGTTTTATTCTCAGAGCAAAATATGTGTGACGTCCCTGTAAGGATGAGATGGAATCTATTCGATCCTATAAGCCACTAAAGGGATGGTTTTTGTATTGCCCTTCTTTCATCCCCACCATAGCCGATAGTACAATGGCCATGGAGGTACCACGGGAGACATAGCGGGGACTTTAGCTCGGACCTGAAATATCCATTGGTCCTCAGTGACCTTCAGGTGGACAATCGAGCGCTTTACCACACGACCATCCTTCCACCATAGCAATATATAAACAAAGCCATATTATTCATTGTAGCTTCAAAGTTGAACTATGGTATATCTCAATACAAAGTTGAACTTTGGTATATCTAAATACAAAGTTGAACTTCGGTATATCTAAATACAAAGTTGAACTATGGTATATCTAAATATAAAGTTGAACTATGGTATATCTAAATGCATACAAAGGTTTTCCAGGACTCAGCTAGTTAAAAATAATCGGCCAATAGTAATATGATGATTACAGTACAGTATCATAACTGAAAATATGTTTGTATCTGATGTAAAACTTTGATGAAATGTTTCTGTTAATGTTTTTTTTAGTTTTTGTCCCCATTTTGTCTGTCTGTCTGTCCGTCATCACCCTAGATCTCAACAACCATAAGTCCTAGACCCATGATGTATATATCATTTTGTAGGTCGTGGCCTGCCATGTGTGCATCAAAAGTCCATTTCGCGATCTGACCTCTGAAGGCCGAAAAAGGGGGCTTATTAAGAACCGTTTGTGTACTATATAAGCTATATTAACAAAGGAGCGCCCTAGATCTCAGCAACCATAAGTCCTAGACCCATGATGTATATATCATTTTGTAGGTCTTGGCCTGCCATGTGTACATCAAAAGTCCTTTCGCAATCTCTGATCTCTGAGGGACGAATAAAAGGGCTTATTAGGTACCTTTTTTTTTACTATATAAGCTATTTTAACAAAAGGGGCGTACAAGGGGGCATAACTCATTATTTATTTTTGTAACAGTTATTCAACAAGACTTACTTCGCTTACTTTTTATAAAACCCATAATACATAACACGAAAATGCGCTAACACATCCTGTGTCCAAGATTGGAACAGGCTTAATTGCTTGTTTAAAGTACTATGATTCCAGTAAAATTATGAAATAACAAAATAATGTCTGTTGTCTTATCACCATTTTTATGTTGGTTGTTTTCGAACAAAATTTAGTATATTTTAAGAAAAGAAAATGTGTATATCATGAATTGAAAATTAATTTCAATTTGCATAGAATTACGGTTGATAACACCAACAGATCGATAAAGGTTTACAGTAACCGAATACAGGCAGCGGTAGATGCAGAGGCGTTATTACCGTTAGTGAAGCCGGAGGGGGGGGGGGCTCTAGGAGAAAACATACTCATGTCTAAATTTACTAAAGTAGTAAAAATGCCTTCTCTGGCCAGTGGCAATACAAATGCCACCTATTGAATTCACTAGATTGAAGATTATAGATGATTTTAGTCATTAAACAAAATATTGCAAGGTATTTAAAGCCATGCAATAAATCTCTACAAGCTTGCACACACAAGTGAACGTCTGTGTGTCTATGTCTGTGTGTCTGTGTGTCTGTGTCTGTGACTGTGTATCTATGTCTGTGTGTCTGTGTCTGTGTCTGTGTCTGTGTGTCTGTGTCTGTGTGTTTCTCTTTTATTATTGTCAAGCCCATGCATCTCTTATTGCTTTCACTAATTTATCTTTATTGGGAAATATCCAGAGCCTAATGGGAATGATATGTTCGTAAGGAATGTTACATCTTACACTGGTGATGTCTCACAGCTCAAGACAACAAGCTCACGTCTTTTTAAACTGAAAGAAATTTGTTGTCATATTTGGATGTCACTATCAAACACAATTTTACTGCTTTAAAAATAGTAGCAAAGGCATAAAGATTAGTATAAATTTAAAACGTTTGCATATATCAAGGCATAGACAGATAGCGAGTGATAGAAAAATAAATAGACAGACTGACTGATATGGATAGATTGATAGATTGACTGATTTAGTTCTCTTGATTATTTTATTAGATAATAGATATTTTAAAATATCAACATCTATAATTCAACATCTTTAATGGATCGACATTACTTCGCTAAGTCACATAGTGGCATTAGTCCACTCATTCACAGGTTGGCATTACTTCACTGAGTCACATAGTGGCATTAGTCCACTCATTCACAGGTTGGCATTACTTCACTAAGTCACATAGTGGCATTAGTCCACTCATTCACATGTTGGCATTACTTCGCTAAGTCACATAGTGGCATTAGTCCACTCATTCACAGGTTGGCATTATTTCACTAAGTCACGTTATGAGATTTTTCACACTTCGCATTTTGACATTACCTTCATAGACATAGCTGAACATGACATTACTTTCATAGACATAGCTTAGCATAACATTTCCTCCATTGACATAGCTGAACATGACAATACCTTCATAGACATAGCTAAACATGACATTACCTCCATAGACATAGATGAACATGACATTACCTCCATAGACATAGCTAAACATGACATTACTTTCATAGACATAGCTGAAGATGATATTACCTCCATAGACATAGCTAAACATGACATTACTTTCATAGACATAGCTGAAGATGACATTACTTTTATAGACATAGCTGAAAATGCCATTTCACTAAAGATGACAATCTTACAACGTCATTAGACCGTTAAAACTTTTTTATTTCTGGTCTTTTGGTTTTGTCAATTTGATTCATCTGTTTATTTCTTTTATTGTTGTATTTCAAATTTCCTTTACTTAATGATGTTAGTCTTTTTTTACTTTGGTTCCTGAACTATTTATAAGCATTTCAGCTTATTAATTTGAGTTCTAAATACCAAAATATTTCAACTCCTTGTATTAGTCACGAAGCATTGATGTACTTTAAGAAGTCCTGTAGATATATACTGCCCTTAAGTCAGCTTGGTAGATATAAACTGCCCTTAAGTCAGCTTGGTAGATATAAACTGCCCTTAAGTCAGCTTGGTAGATATATACTGCCCTTAAGTCAGCTTGGTAGATATATACTGGCCTTAAGTCAGCTTAGCAGATATATACTGCCCTTAAGTCAGCTTGGTAGATATAAACTGCCCTTAAGTCAGCTTGGTAGATACAAACTTACAATTAGTCATGTAAGATGTATAATGTCTATAAGTCATGTTGGTAGATATATACTTCCCTTAAGTCATGTAAGTTACTATAACTTGCGTGTGTGGTAGATATATACTTCCCTTAAGTCATGTAAGTTACTATAACTTGCGTGTGTGGTCGATATATACTTCATTTTAGTCATGTAAGTTACTATAACTTGCGTGTGTGGTAGATATAAACTTCCCTTAAGTCATGTAAGTTACTATAACTTACGTGTGTGGTAGATATATACTTCCCTTAAGTCATGTAAGTTACTAAAACCTGCGTGTGTGGTAGATATATACTTCCCTTAGTCATGTAAGTTACTATAACTTGCGTGTGTGGTAGATGTATACTTCCCTTAAGTCATGTAAGTTACTATAACTTGCGTGTGTGGTCGATATATATTTCATTTTAGTCATGTAAGTTACTATAACTTGCGTGTGTGGTAGATATAAACTTCCCTTAAGTCATGTAAGTTACTATAACTTACGTGTGTGGTAGATATATACTTCCCTTAAGTCATGTAAGTTACTAAAACCTGCGTGTGTGGTAGATATATACTTCCCTTAGTCATGTAAGTTACTATAACTTGCGTGTGTGGTAGATGTATACTTCCCTTAAGTCATGTAAGTTACTATAACTTGCGTGTGTGGTCGATATATATTTCATTTTAGTCATGTAAGTTACTATAACTTGCGTGTGTGGTAGATATAAACTTCCCTTAAGTCATGTAAGTTACTATAACTTACGTGTGTGGTAGATATATACTTCCCTTAAGTCATGTAAGTTACTAAAACCTGCGTGTGTGGTAGATATATACTTCCCTTAGTCATGTAAGTTACTATAACTTGCGTGTGTGGTAGATGTATACTTCCCTTAAGTCATGTAAGTTACTATAACTTGCGTGTGTGGTAGATTTAGTCATTTGATGTAAATATTCGTCCTTTCCCCTTTTTCTTTTTTCAAAAGTATTCGATTACTGTCACTATATGTGTGTATTTGATTACTGTCACTATATGTGTGTATTTGATTACTGTCACTATATGTGTGTATTCGATTACTGTCACTATATGTGTGTATTTGATTACTGTCACTATATGTGTGTATTCGATTACTGTCACTATATGTGTGTATTTGATTACTGTCACTATATGTGTGTATTCGATTACTGTCACTATATGTGTGTATTTGATTACTGTCACTATATGTGTGTATTCGATTACTGTCACTAAATGTGTGTATGTTTTGAAAACATGTAGCTCAATTTCGGATCCTGTTCATATTTAGTGATTCAGCTCAAATGTATCACACATATGGATTCTGTTAATACACATTTTTTTTATAAGTAGGCTACGTGTTCGTCATTCAACCTGCAGAATTACGAAGCTAGTTTCTTTTTTTTTAGTATTTTGTTATAATTGGAAAAAATAAACCTTGAGATTTGATGTCCAAATAATGTTTGAAGTACATCACCATAGCACCCTTAAGACTCCGCCTGATGCAGCATCTCTGTATCACAGCACAACACTCTGTATCACAGCACAACACTCTGTATCACAGCACAACACTCTGTATCACAGCACGACACTCTGTATCACAGCACAACACTCTGTATCACAGCACAACACTCTGTATCACAGCACAACACTCTGTATCACAGCACAACCCTCTGTATCACAGCACGACACTCTGTATCACAGCACAACACTCTGTATCACAGCACAACACTCCAATGATAATCATATAAATCATTCCAATACATATATACTTCCACTAAGTCACTTTTGGTAGCTAAATATTTCGCTAAAATCATGAAGTTATCTTTTGCCCTTCAATGTACCAAGTAATGTTTCATGACTAATTCTATACATCAACATGTATAACTCATTCATACAAGACATATGATTCAGTTGTATTACACTGACAATGGAAACTAAAAAATGTCGAGTATTTTTTTTTAAACAGATCATACTTTGATGGTGGCAGCCAACTGTGTGCAGACTTACTATGGTCCATTCTCTTGGCTAGTCAGTATATATTTTAGCAGGTAACAGCAGGTAACAGCTGTATAGAGAACTACAATGTGTGGAAGGGGCTGTTTTTGTGAGGTCTTTGCAACATTGTTGAATATTTTAAAGTGGGTACAGAGCTGTATATTTTAATGAGAAGATTGAAACAATGTTAACATTTTTTTCTGAGAACAGTGCTGTCAAAGGTGGACCTTGAGACAATGCAATGTTAACTGTTGTCTTCCCAAAACAGGGCTGTTTATCTTGAGAATATTGAGAAAGTGTTTACTATTGTTTGGTGAGGACAGGGCTATTAGTTTAATGAGGACGTTGACACCTTCTAATATTAAGTATTGTTCTCTGAAACAGGGCTGTTTATTTTTAGGATAATGGGACAATTTTTACTCTTGTCTTGTGGGGACAGTGCAGTTAAGTTTTAATGAAGACATTGAGACAATGTGGACAGCAGCCATGCGAGAAGGGAGTGTATTTTTAATTTAAACAGTAGTAAAATGACGTAGGCTAGTGCTGTATCAGAATTTGTGAGTTTACTGCAGTGAAAACTATTGGACAATGATAGCAACATACTGATATTAACTCAACGAGAGTAGAGGTGGACTAATTTTTTGAGTCGCGGGCCACATTGGGCTCATAAATTTTACGAGGGGGTCGGGAAAAGATCTCATTGAGGAAGTGTTAAGCTAATACAAATTAAATGTTAAAGCCAATATAGAAAAGGAAAAAGTTGTGCTACACCACAAAACGAGTGACCGGCCGAAACAACCAGTCCAACAGGCCGAAACAACCAGTCCGACAGACCAGAACAACCAGTCCGACAGGCCAGAACAACCAGTCCTACAGGCCGGAACAACCAGTCCGACAGGCCAGAACAACCACGTCGAAAGGCCAGAACAACCAGTCCTACAGGCCAGAACAACCAGTCCTACAGACCAGAACAACCAGTCCTACAGGCCAGAACAACCAGTCCGACAGACCAGAACAACCAGTCCTACAGGCCGAAACAACCAGTCCTACAGGCCAGAGCAACCAGTCCTACAGGCCAGAACAACCAGTCCAACAGACCAGAACAACCAGTCCTACAGGCCAGAACAACCAGTCCTACAGGCCAGAACAACCAGTCCGACAGACCAGAACAACCAGTCCTACAGACCAGAACAACCAGTCCTACAGGCAAGAACAACCAGTCCGACAGACCAGAACAACCAGTCCCACAGGCCAGAACAACCAGTCCTACAGGCCAGAACAACCAGTCCTACAGGCCAGAACAACCAGTCCGACATACCAGAACAACCAGTCCTACAGGCCAGAACAACCAGTCCTACAGGCCAGATTAACCAGTCCTACAGGCCGGAACAACCAGTCCTACAGGCCGGAACAAACAGTCCGACAGGCCAGAACAACCAGTCCTACAGGCCAGAACAACCAGTCCTACAGGCCGAAACAACCAGTCCTACAGGCCGGAACAACCAGTCCGACAGACCAGAACAACCAGTCCTACAGGCCGGAACAACCAGTCCTACAGGCCGAAACAACCAGTCCAACAGGCCGGAACAACCAGTCCTACAGGCCAGAACAACCAGGTCGACAGGCCGGAACAACCAGTCCAACAGGCCGGAACAACCACTCCAACAGGCCGGAACAACCAGGTCGACAGGCCAGAACAACCAGTCCAACTGGCCAGAACAACCAGTCCTACAGGCCAGAACAACCAGTGATTGTTACTTCATTTTGTAACTTTAACTTCACCTTGTTATTGTTACTTCCCCTTGTTACTATTACTTCCCATTATTACTATTAATTCACCTTGTTAATGTTACTTCGATTTGATAATGTTACCCCACCATTGTATAACTGAAACTAAACACTTTAAAGGTGTAATTTCTACAAGTACTATTTTTTTTTCCTCCGATATAAAGTCTCCGATTACAGCTCGTATTACATTCATGCATTTCAACAAATAATTAATGTGTTACATAATGTCAGGTAAACAAATAATTGATGTGTTACTCAATGTCAGGTAAACAAATAATTGATGTGTTACTTAATGTGAGGTAAACAAATAATTGATGTGTTACTTAATGTCAGGTAAACAAATAATTGATGTGTTACTTAATGTCAGGTAAACAAATAATTGATGTGTTACTTAATGTCAGGTAAACAAATAATTGATGTGTTACTTAATGTCAGGTAAACAAATAATTGATGTGTTACATAATGTCAGGTAAACAAATCATTGATGTGTTACATAATGTCAGGTAAACAAATAATTGATGTGTTACTTAATGTCAGGTAAACAAAAATTCAATACTTAAAGAAAGATATAATCTAGTCGTAGCGGCTTAAATCAATTAATGGATGACTTTAAGTAACTAATAGTTTAAATGTATTAAGTGTTACAAAATATTTTAGAAATAATTAGCAGAACTCCCTTATGGTAACACTTAATTTATTAATAAGAAAACAATACAGTCAACTTTATTGATTTTACGATTACTGTGAGAGACTGTGTAACATGACATATTGTGGTTTATGTCATTGTGACAGACTGTATCATGACATATTGTGGTTTATGTCATTGTGACAGAATGTGTATAATGACATATTGTGGTTTATGTCATTGTGACAGACTGTGTATCATGACATATTGTGGTTTATGTCATTGTGACAGACTGTGTATCATGACATGTTGTGATATATGTCATTGTGACAGACTGTGTATCATGACATGTTGTGATATATGTCATTGTGACAGACCGTGTATCATGACATATTGTGGTTTATGTAATTGTGACAGACTGTGTATCATGACATATTGTGGTTTATGTCATTGTGACAGAATGTGTATCATGACATATTGTGGTTTATATCATTGTGACAGACTGTGTATCATGGCATGTTGTGATATATGTCATTGTGTAAGACTGTGTATCATGACATATTGTGGTTTATGTCACTGTGACAGACTGTGTATCTTGGCATGTTGTGGTTTATGTCATTGTGACAGACTGTATATCATGACATATTGTGGTTTATGTCTTTGTGACAGACTGTGTATCATGGCATATTGTGGTTTATGTCATTGTGACAGACGGTGTTTCATGGTATGTTGTGGTATATGTCATTGTTACAGACTGTATCATGACATATTTTGGTTTATGTCACTGTGACAGACTGTGTATCTTGGCATGTTGTGGTTTATGTCATTGTGACAGACTGTGTATCATGTCATATTGTGATTTATACTATTGTGACCGACTGTGTATCATGGCATGTTGTGGTATATGTATTGTGACAGACTGTGTTTGTTGACATATTGTAGTTTATGTCATTGTGACAGACTGTGTATCATGTCATATTGTGATTTATACCATTGTGACCGACTGTGTATCATGGCATGTTGTGGTATATGTATTGTGACAGACTGTGTTTGTTGACATATTGTAGTTTATGTCATTGTGACAGACTGTGTATCATGACATATTGTGGTTTATGTCATTGTGACAGACTGTGTATCATGGCATATTGTGGTTTATGTCATTGTGACAGACTGTGTATCATGACATATTGTGGTTTATGTCATTGTGACAGACTGTGTATCATGGCATATTGTGGTTTATGTCATTGTGACAGACTGTGTATCATGACATTTTGTGATATATGTCATTGTGACAGACTGTGTATCATGGCATGTTGTGATATATGTCATTGTGACAGACTGTGTTTCTTGGCATATTAGGGTTTATATCACTGTGACAGACTGTGTATCTTGGCATGTTGTGGTTTATGTCATTGTGACAGACTGTGTATCATGACATATTGTGGTTTATGTCATTGTGACAGACTGTGTATCATGGCATGTTGTGATATATGTCATTGTGACAGACTGTGTTTCTTGGCATATTATGGTTTATATCACTGTGACAGACTGTGTATCTTGGCATGTTGTGGTTTATGTCATTGTGACAGACTGTGTATCATGACATATTGTGGTTTATGTCATTGTGACAGACTGTGTATCATGGCATGTTGTGATATATGTCATTGTGACAGACTGTGTTTCTTGGCATATTATGGTTTATATCACTGTGACAGACTGTGTATCTTGGCATGTTGTGGTTTATGTCATTGTGACAGACTGTGTATCATGACATATTGTGGTTTATGTCATTGTGACAGAATGTGTATCATGACATATTGTGTTTATGTCACTGTGACAGACTGTGTATCATTACATATTGTGGTTTTAGTCATTGTGATTAATTGTGTTTCATGATAACTATGTAAAAACCATGACTGTGACAATATGTGTAGACCTATCACATCACTTTTTGATATCAATCACTTTGATAAATCTAATGGAAAGAAAACTTTATGACATTGCCACTTATACAAAACTATGAACCATAACATTCATGTTTGTGTGTTTCACTGTATACAAACTAAGAACCATAACATTCATCTGTGTGTGTGTGTCACTGTATACAGATTATGTTCATACACAAAAAACAGACAACGAACAGCATCAAACAGTACTCACCACATATGTCAGGAGTTAACTTATCTCCCTGTATTCCATCTCATGAATAATGAAATGGATCCATCTGTAAGTTCAACTGCCAACCTTCCCATGGTATAAACGTGCAAACGTAACGTACAGAAAAGAATTTAACTGTGTTTTTCTGGTATATTTGTTGTGATTCTATCGTCAACTATGAATGGTATTAATAGACAATCTTATAATAGCTGTATAAAATTATGTTTTCATATAAATTCTCACAAAAAAGACAGAATGAAATCAATAATAAAGCTCCAAGATCTCTATGAATCAACACATCGGTGACAAACACCAGTCCGGGTCAAGAAACTCGGAAATAAACAAACAAACTACATAAAACACTACAAAACACAACAAAGCGCTAATCTGTGAGTGTGAGCCCTGCACCTGTGACTTGTAGCGGTCGACAGTTGACTGGGTGAGTGCTGGATGCGAGAGGTGGACAACTCACGCACACGAAGGGGCCAGACGAACTAAACATAGACATGCATCTCAGCATATCACGTGGGCCATCTTGTTTATTGAACCCTGCCACGGTGTCTTGTTGTGTGCTTCATTTCCCAGCCTTTTGCCCAGTAGCTATTGAATAGAATCTTCATTGTCAAAACATTGTTTACGTTTATTGCACGTCTGACAAGATGTAACTGATAACACCCTTCATGAGGTTGTTTAAAGATGAGTAGTTGTAGAGAGAATAAGATGTATTGTTGAGATATTCATTTTTTTTAAAGAAGTGTCAATATACATTTATTTCTTAACAAGAAATGTCAATATACATTTATTTCTTTAGAAGAAATGTCAATATACATTTATTTCTTTAGAAGAAATGCCAATATACATTTCTTTCTTAACAAAAAAATATCAATATACATTTATTTCTTTAGAAGAAATATCAATAAATATGTATTTCTTAACAAGAAATGTCAATATACATTTATTTCTTTAGAAGAAAAGTCTATATACATATATAAGTCTATATAAATATATATATATATATATATATATATATATATATATATATATATATATAGAGAGAGAGAGAGAGAGAGAGAGAGAGATAATAATTGTTAAAATACATTTGTCAAGATATCTCTCTATATGAATAGTCAAGATATTTAGTGTGTTGGTCAGTCAAAGTGATAAAAATATATGTTTTGTTTTTCTGTGGAAGTTATGAGACTTACTATTTTGGTGGGAATCATATATCGTGAAAAAGTAATTAGTATATATTGTCGAGATAGAGCTAAAATATTATTACATGTCAAGTACATTTATGAATCCTTTGTCTATATACTATTAAAATTTAAATATTTATTCCATTAACATACTCAGATAATTCAGCTAACAGGTTGTACATTCTCTACCAGAGATAGAATAAACTAGCGTCATACGGTTCAGTACAACCCTTTAGACACTTTAATCCGACCAGGGCATATAGTGTACAGTACATTTAATCCGACCCAGTGCATATAGTGTACAGTACATTTAATCCGACCAGTGCATATAGTGTACAGTACATTTAATCCCACCAGTACATATAGTGTTCAGTACATTAAATCCGACCCAGTGCATATAGTGTTCAGTACATTTAATCCGACCAGTGCATATAGTGTTCAGTACATTTAATCCGACCAGTGCATATAGTGTTCAGTACATTTAATCCGACCAGTGCATATAGCGTTCAGTACATTTAATCCGACCAGTGCATATAGTGTTCAGTACATTTAATCCGACCAGTGCATATAGTGTTCAGTACATTTAATCCGCCCAGTGCATAAAGTGTACAGTACATTTAATCCGACCAGTGCATATAGTGTACAGTACATTTATTCCGACCAGTGCATATAGTGTTCAGTACATTTAATCCGACCCAGTGCATATAGTGTTCAGTACATTTAATCCAACCAGTGCATATAGTGTTCAGTACATTTAATCCGACCAGTGCATATATTGTTCAGTACGTTTAATTCGACCCAGTGCATATAGTGTACAGTACATTTAATCCGACCAGTGCATATAGTGTTCAGTACATTTAATCCGACCAGTGCATATAGTGTTCAGTACATTTAATCCGACCAGTGCATATAGTGTTCAGTACATTTAATCCGACCAGTGCATATAGCGTTCAGTACATTTAATCCGACCAGTGCATATAGTGTTCAGTACATTTAATCCGACCAGTGCATATAGTGTTCAGTACATTTAATCCGACCAGTGCATAAAGTGTACAGTACATTTAATCCGACCAGTGCATATAGTGTACAGTACATTTAATCAAACCAGTGCATATAGTGTTCAGTATATTTCATTCATATTATTTCATATAAAATATCCATCCATCTACCCATGTCTGTGTATTTATTTTCCCTGTCTCTCTAATTTTAAGAGACCTAAAGTTATGTAGATCCACTCTGATGTTTACAAACAGCTCTGAACTCCTTTAGCTTAATTTTGTTTAAAAGTGTCTAAAATACAAAATTATTTCTCTTTTTTTGTAGTCAATTATTAATAAATGTGAGGTAGCTATGTTTAAAGTCAATATTTTACTCGAAATTTGCCACAGCTGACATTAATATGGCTTATGTTGAATTTCTGTAACAGTCACTTTGTTGATGTAAAAGGCATTCATGTAGTAGCGTCTGTGGAGTCGCAATTGTTGTATCTTCAGCTAAATACAGCCGCAGTGTAAACGCAACAATGACTTTTTTTTTAAAATCATGACAGAAACTGTTTCAGGATGTTTGCTATACTTTTTAAAATGTGATGTTATATGATTATAGATGTGCTAATTCTAATACTAAACTGAAACTAAACCTAAATTAATATGATCCCCCCCCCCGCCAAATACGATATAAAAAAACAGAGACTAATTCCTCTCCACTTAGACTGATGACGAAACACAAGTATCCACACCATCGCAATTCTCTCCTATATGAAAGACCAATCAGAACAGTGTGCGTCTTATGTCAAGAATAATACTATATCATAGGAAGACCCAGTGCTATTTTTTTTGTAAAAAAAAAAAATAGGTGCCGGTACTCAGTGATGGATTGCCTAACGTTTAACTACCAGTACCACCTCGATGCAAGCTAAGTCATCACTGCAAAGATACGAATTCAATTTTAACAAATTAATAATATAATAATATATATATACAAGCGATTTGGGATCTGCATTAAATCGAAAGTAAAGAATTAATACAACAGTATTCCAGTTTAAAATACAATCATGAAAAATCGGATCTGCCCGAAACCAAAATAACCTACTCTACCGATCAAGCCTAAGGGGATATAACTCTATGCAAAGGTGGTTTATAGTGGTACATAGTGGTACATAGTGGTATATAGTGGTACATAGTAGTACATAGTGGTATATAGTGGTACATAGTGGTACATAATGGACCATAGTGATACACAGGGGTACATATTTGTACTTAGTGGTATATAGTGGACCATAGTGGTACAAAGTATTACCAACCTCCCCAACAGTTAGGCATGACAACATTACAGGGAATTACTTCATGATTTTTAGATACATTACAGGAAATTACCTCATGATTTTCAGATACATTTTTATAAACTGTGTATTGCTTAATCTTTTCCAACTCCGACATCTTCAGCATTTTGTAATTCAAAGTGTAATGAATGTCATGTCATGATTTATTAATCTGTCATTCATGTCAAATCTCTTTTTTGCTAACTTATATTTTGTCAGGTCAAATAACGATTTATTCTTTAAAAGACTAATGAACTAGGAGCATAATAAATCAATTATGAAAATTGTCACCTAATTACAAAAATAATAATCATACAATGTTGACAATATTGAAAAATATTGAAAAATAAAAGAACAACATGTTCTAGTAAATATTAATTAAAAAGAAAAAAAACAGAACAACAATAAGAAACATACGCCACTGTTATATTATAACAACATACGCCACTGTTGTATTATAACAACATACGCCACTGTTATATTATAACAACATACGCCACTGTTATATCATAACAACATACGCCACTGATATATTTTAACAACATACGCTACTGTTATATTATAACAACATACGCCACTGTTATATTATAACAACATACGCTACTGTTATATTATAACAACATACGCCACTGTTATATTGTAACAACATACGCCACTGTTATATCATAACAACATACGCCACTGTTATATTATAACAACATACGCCACTGTTATATCATAACAACATACGCCACTGATATATTTTAACAACATACGCTACTGTTATATTATAACAACATACGCCACTGTTATATTATAACAACATACGCCATTGTTATATTATAACAACATACGCCACTGTTATATTATAACAATTTGAAGTTAACTTCCGATATCTATAAATCTTTTTTTTTGTATCAACTAACAACACAAGTTAGTTCAACATTTGGCTATATCGCTTGTGTTTATCAAAGTTTAATCCTTCAATGGATTAGAACATCTGTGGCCTGTCTAGCTTCACCAATGCAACATACTGTGGTCAGGACTGACCAGTCAATTTTCACTTCTTGAATCTTTTGTAATCAATCTATCTTCACCTCTGGAATATTGTGTGGCCAGTCTATCTTCATCTCTGGAATATTGTGTGGCCAGACTATCTTAACCTCTGGAATATTGTGTGGCAAGTCTATCTTCACCTCTGGAATATTGTGTGGCAAGTCTATGTTTACCTCTGGAATATTGTGTGGCAAGTCTATGTTTACCTCTGGAATATTGTGTGGCAAGTCTATGTTTACCTCCTGACTTAAGATATCCAAGATAAATAATATCCAGACTCAAGATATCCTTTGTCAATAACATCGTTGACTCGAGAAACACTGTCAATAACATTTCTGACTCAAGGTATTTTACGTCAATAGCATCACTGACTCAAGATATCCAATATGTATAAATAACATCATTGACTCGAGAAATCCTGCCAATAATATTTCTGACTCAAGATATCCAATATGTATAAATTACATCACTGACTCAAGATATCTAATGAGCTACACTGACTCAAGATAGCCAATGTCTGTAGGTTGCATCACTAAATTAAGACATCTAGTGTATAAAACATCACCGACTCAATATATCTAACGTCAATTGTCAAGAACGCAGCTACAACATACTATTCTATTATTAAGGGGCTATTACTGCCAATGAAAGTACATAACTCTAGGAAATATGACCAACTTCCTACATTGCAACTAAATCCAATGATGGCGGAGAGTATAACGGCAATGCAGGAAATTATCTGTGTTTTGTTTATTTATTTCGTCAGTTTTCTGTTCTTTCTGTCGGACATCCTTAACTGGATGTATGTATACACATTAATAAATCTATATATGTATACACATTAATAAATCTATATATGTATACACTTTAATAAATCTATATATGTAAACACGTTAATAAATCTATATATGTAAACACATTAATAAATCTATTCGTATTGATAAATGCAATGATTCTCGAAATGTTTTAGCTCCAGACCTTGCCATTTACGGCCTTTCAATCAAAATTAAGAACAACTATGAACCTCTGTTTATACATTCATAATATCTCCACTACCTAATGTTTATACATTCATAATATCTCCACTACCTAATATTTATACATTCATAATATCTCCACTACCTAATGCTTATACATTCATTATATCTCCACTACCTAATGTTTATACATTCATAATATCTCCACTACCTAATGTTTATACATTCATAATATCTCCACTACCTAATGTTTATACATTCATAATATCTCCACTACCTAATGTTTATACATTCATAATATCTCCACTACCTAATGTTTATACATTCATAATATCTCCACTACCTAATGTTTATACATTCATAATATCTCCACTACCTAATGTTTATACATTCATAATATCTCCACTACCTAATGTTTATACATTCATAATATCTCCACTACCTAATGTTTATACATTCATAATATCTCCACTACCTAATGTTTATACATTCATAATATCTCCACTGCCTAATGTTTATACATTCATAATATCTCCACTACCTAAATATTGTATTTTTTCGGCGCTTACATGCGAGACGCTATTAAAAAAATAAAACACCTTAAGACTCAGATATTTAAGATCAGATTTAAGGACTCGTATTATATGTCACAAAGATGTTATTTATGTTTGTTGATGTTTGTTGATGTTTGTTGATGTTGTTAATGCTGTTGATGTTGCTGATGTTGATGTTGTTAATGTTTGTTGATGTTTGTTGAAATTGTTGATGTTTGTTAATGCTGTTGATGTTGTTGATGTTTCTTGATTTTGTTGATGTTGTTCATGTTTGTTGATATTGTTGATTTTGCTTATGTTGCTGATGTTGATGTTTGTTAATGCTGTTGATGTTGTTGATGTTTCTTGATGTTGTTGATGTTGTTGATATTTGTTTTTTTGTTGATGTCGTTGATGTTTGTTGATGTTGTTGATGTTGTTGATGTTGTTGATGTCGTTGATGTCGTTGATGTTGTTGATGTAGTTGATGTCATTGATGTTGTTGATGTTTGTTGATGTTTATTGATTTTGTTGATGTTGTTGATATTTGTTGGTGTTTGTTGATGTATGTTGATGTTGTTGATGTTTGTAGATGCTGTTGATGTTGTTGATGCTGTTGATGTTTGTAGATGCTGTGATATTGTTGATGTTGTTGATGCTGTTAATGTTTGTAGATGCTGTGATATTGTTGATGTTGTTGATGCTGTTGATGTTTGTAGATGTTGTTGATATTGTTGATGTTTGTTAATGTTGTTGATGTTTGATGATGTTGATGTTGTTGATGTTTGTTGATGTCTATTGATGTTGTTGATATTGTTGATGTGTTGATGTTGTTGATGTTTGTTGATGTTTATTGATGTTGTTGATGTTAATTGATGTTGTTGATGTTGTTGATGTTTTTGATGTTTGTTTGTTGATGTTTGTTGTTGTTGTTGATGTTGTTGATGTTTGTTGTTGTTGTTGATGTTGTTGATGTTTGTTGATGTTGTTGTTGTTATTGTTTGTTTTTTGTTTTTGCCGTGATACCACTAAATATACGTCAAGTGGGAGTTTCTCTTGTGATTAAAACCAAGTTTAATAGCCACCACCCCCCCCCCATTATCACAGGAACTGTCTTAGTCTGCACATCATTTATCGGTCTTTACCCAAGAAGTTGGGTGTGGTGGGTGTAAGAGGAGGACAGGGGTGGGGAGGGGCGTGCTGTTGGGCTCCATTATTTCCTCGTCGTTCTGCTAGATCGTGACATGAATACAAGATAAGTCAGACCTCCTTACCCCCCCCCCTCGTGTCTACACAGCGAACAAGAAATATAACTAACAGTGGGGGAGGGGTGCGGAATACCATTTGACAGTGACTGAGTTCAAACTGTGACCCCCTGATGGAGCCCCTCCCATGGGAGGTCAGTTCGGAGACAGTTGAGCAGTCATGTATTACAGATAGAAAAATACGTCAATTGTCATTGGCAGTGATTGAATGATACTCCCGGGAATCTCAGAAGATGTAGCAGAGCTTTTGCCCGACGAGACAATCATGTATGACATTCAGATGAGACAATCATGTATGACACTCAGACCAGACAATCATGTATGACACTCAGACCAGACAATCATGTATGACACTCAGACCAGACAATCATGTTCGACATTCAAACCCGACAATATTGAATGACACTCAGATAAGACAATCACGAATGACATTCAGACCAGACAATCATTATGATGTATTAACTATAACAGACGTGTGACATTTTTACACAGGGATATGCCTATTCGTTCTTGTATGGTTAATTACACTGAAAGACTATTTCAATCCAATGTTAAACAGACCTTCACCATTTACATAACTTAAATTTTGGTTAAAAACTTTTAGGCCAACGCATTAAAAATTTAAATTGAAAATCAGACTTCATATAGTTTTTTATTGTTATTTATTATAGTCTAATAATTGTTTGATAGTCCACAGCTTGAAAAAACTTCTAATGATTCATAAGTATGACAGTTTAAGTTTTATCTGTTGTGTGGCTGAAGAAAGATGTCCACATGTGTAGATGTGATTAAGATCGGTTGAGGCACTGAGCGCTGTAGAAATTATTGGGCCACTGTAAAGAGAAAAAAAAAGTATGTTTTCAGAAGTAAATAAAGGGAGTTAAAAAAGAAACCCGATGAGCCAGCTTAATTGTATGCTTAGTGCCTAAATCAATTAGTTGATGGCTAGTACTGTATGGTCCAGTCACTGACCAAATGACGACCAGTTGGCTCTACATAGTTAAATGCTCGTAATGTGTGGTCCAGTCAGTGACGTATATCACAATCATATTAAGTCATCTACTAATGGATGACCTGTTGACTCTACATAGCGTTTGCACTGCCTGAAGTTACATGTACAGAATATCTATCTTATATACATAATCGTCTAACCTATGCGTACGTTCGACAGATCTACACACCGTGCGGTGTAAAGTATGCTCATGGCGATAAAAGCCGCATGTCTTTACGTTAAAAATACACGGCACCGTACGGGTTGAAAGCTTACATCGCTAAAAAAGTCAGAATTCTACGTCACACCTTTGCGGAGTTAAAAAAAAAACAGTGCGTGTCATCGACCGTCTCTATAAAAATAGTCTGGGGAATTCCTAAATTATAGAAATTAAAAAGAGACAATGTATGTTAAATAAGAGTATGTTTGGTGCGCATTTTGTTCATCAAATGAAGCTTTCTTGAATAAAAATGAAATGCTGCGGAATTCTAAACACAACAAGGATTTCTTATTAATGAATTAAGATTTTTAAATGATATTGAGTAGTGTGCGCAAATTATTTTTTAGTCGGGGGTTGTTTTTGTTTAGCTTCTGTACCCATGATGAGGATTATTTTCTTTGGTATGAATTATATAAAAAGCTATTTTTGTATATAGACTGATTGTTAACGCGCTCAAATATATATTACCGAGTTGGTTGGGAAAGGTGTGGGAATAAACCAAATGGTTGCAGAAAGGGGGGGGGGGGTCAAACAGACGATTCAAGATGCAACACCGCTATTTTTTTAACCTCACGTCTCTTTTTTTTTTAAATACGTCATGTTAAACATGATAAATTATAGAAAAAGAACTGTTGGAATGGGGGTGTATGGTTGGGAAAGGAGTGTTTAACGGGGGGGGGGGAGAGGTAGGGAGAGGTGTCACGTGGTATTGTTAACAGGGTGAACATGCAGTTATACTAAATACCCCTTTTTGTAATTTTGTACAATGAGACCCACTGCGATTTGGGCATGTCTTGAGTGGAAGGGGGTGGCGGGCGGGGGAGGGAGGGAGGGAAGGATGGGTGTGGGTCTAAGTGAAAGAGAATTGATACATTATTAAAAAAATAACTATTGAGAAAGAGTCCTTTAAAATATTATGAATGAATTAAGATTAGTCAATGATATGGTGTTGTGAGCGCATCATCATTTTCAACTCCAACTGCGTGCCAAATAGCCGGTCGGGGTACCGGGCCTGTTCAGCTAGTTCTACTTATAAAGCGCTAAGCTTGTCCGGGTCGCGGTGTGTGGGTAATCCGTTCTATAAATAAACGACCTCCAGAAATAAATAAAACAATAGTATTTGATACAGTATTCACGTGACCAGCGAGGTCACGAAAACATAATAATTCAAAATGGCGTCTTCGACTCGATATGTCTATTTTAAAAATCTACAGTTTTAAATAGTTTCCGTGGTTTGTAAAAGTCCTAAATATTAAATAATAATAATATTATAATATATAATATCATTTAAATACTTTAGTTTTTATTACAACATAGCATTACAACAGATATCATTTTAACATCGTCAAAGTGAGTCAAACGTAGGTCAAGGTCACTAGCGAGCGCGTTCGTTCGTAAATAAATTTTATAATATTAAAGTTTATAATATTTAAAAAAGAGATAAAGTTTATAATATTAAAAAAAAAGAAATTCTGCAAATTTCTATACAAATTAAGTCACTATCTACGTTTATGAAAAACAAAACTTCTGCATCCGAAGGTACACATTTTTTATGAATTACATTTGCTAATATAAAGGTGGGAGGTATATCACAGGGTATTCCCTGTGACAGAGCACCAATGCTTTGTTTTGATTTAAACTATAAATAGAATTCAGGGCAAAACGCTATAAAAAAAAATCCTCTGAAACGTCAAATAAAAAAAAAAATAATTCTGCACTTGATTTCACGTAAATCGGCTACGCATTTGATAATCATGCTCAGTTATTATAGTTTGTTAACATTGTGTACTGGAGGTTATTGTTCCCTCGATGGATTACTTTTTGATGATGGTTTGTTGGTTATAGCAGCCACATCTTTTGACGTAAGAAATGTAGCTCATTTCTGCACATTAGGAAGGTGGCATAAATCAGCATCTAATTAAATTAATTAAATTGATAATGAAGGGGGTTTAACATTACACCTAGATTTCCCGGGCAACGCCGGGCTTAATATCTAGTTATTGTTTATAATTAATGCGGGTAAGTGTGTATTTGGTATACGTTTTCATCTATACAATTGATTAGAAGTTATATAAGTCATATGTTCATACAATTGATTACAAGTTATTATACGTCATATGTCTATACAATTGATTACAGGTTATTATATATATATATCTATATATCTATATATATATCTATTTGTAGACTTACAAAATGAATCATCTGGAATCAAAGTCAAGGAATTATTATTACATGTATTTTCTCTTAATGACTACTTACCTTTTGTTTCTGTCCTCAAAGTGACGTGATTATAACTGGCATCTTGTTGTACTACATGGGTTTCAGTAGCATTAGTTGATCTGTAAAGTACTACACGGGTTTCAGTGGCATTAGTTGATCTGTAAAGTACAACATGGGTTTCAGTAGCATTAGTTGATCTGTAAAGTACTACATGGGTTTCAGTAGCATTAGTTGATCTGTAAAGTACTACATGGGTTTCAGTAGCATTAATTGATCTGTAAAGTACTACATGGGTTTTAGTAGCATTAGTTGATCTTTAATCTTATTTAGGGCGTCCTTTAAGTTTAATTATATAAATGGGTGACATGTGCGTTGCAAGGTTAAGAAAGTTTGGCTCTTAGAGACTTAGAAATTCATACACGAGGAGGCGACAACCAAGCTATTTCATGTTTAAAATTTCTGTATTTGTTCAGATAAAATATTAGCAAATTTTCTTTTCATAACGCCCAGTCAGTAATAAAAATATTTTCCGGTTCTCTTTTGATGTTACCCAATAAAGTTCCTTACATTATGGCCTGCTCATATTTACATATTTACCACAATCATACACCATTATTGGCCCTAAGTTCACTATTTGTATTGACCGCTGTACGATGAAGTACAACGGAAACACTTCGCTCAGAACTCTATGTCAATCTGTTCAATGACTAACAAAACTGAGTTGATTCGTTATTTTGTACCAGCACACAATTAGTTTATTTTTAGACCCACGAGCTTGAAAACCACAACGAGGCCGTGATACAGGAAGTATTGTTTAAATGTAAATTGTAATGAAGAATATTTAGAATTTATAAACAAGAAATGAGAGAGACAAACACAGAGAGAGAGAGAGAGAGAGACAGAGAGAGAGAGACAGAGAGACAGTTAGAAAGAGAACCGTTATTATGACTCGTGTGTTCTCAAGTTTTTTAGTTGAAATAAAATTGATATAGAAAGAATGACTGTAAGTTATTATTTATTTATTGTGGTGAAGAAAAAAGAATTGACTGAGCTATTGATCAGGATATCGTTAACAAAATAAATAATTTTGTCTCTGTGTACATCAGCGGCGTAGCGTGGGTATCGGCCGCCCAGGGCGGAAGACGATTTTGCCGCCCTCTCATTTAGGTATTTCAATTTAATCTATACATTTTTGCCCCCCCCCCTAAATAGAAAAAAAAAGTGCCGCCCGGTGCGGACCGCACCCACCGCCCCCCCCCTAGGTACGCCACTGGTGTACATAAACTTACATGAGAACAGATAACTAGTTCCCTGATACTGCTACTAACATTAACAAATCAAATTTGTAAATAACTAGTTCCATGCTACTGCTACTAACACGAACAAACCAAACTTGTAGATAACTAGTTCCATGCTACTGCTACTAACATGAACAAACCAAACTTATAGATAACTAGTTCCCTGATACTGCTACTAACATAAACAAATCAAATTTGTAGATAACTAGTTCCCTGATACTGCTACTAACATAAACAAACCAAACTAGTTCCCTGATACTGCTACTTACATAAACAAACCAAACTTATAGATAGCTAGTTCCCTGATACTGCTACTAACATGAACAAACCAAACTTATAGATAACTAGTTCCATGCTACCGCTACTAACATAAACAAACACATACAAATATGTAAATGACCAGATGCATGTCACAGCTACTAACATATACAAACACATACAAATATGTAAATGACCAGATGCCATGTCACAGCTACTAACATATACAAACACATACAAATATGTAAATGACCAGATGCCATGTCACAGCTACTAACATATACAAACACATACAAATATGTAAATGACCAGATGCCATGTCACAGCTACTAACATATACAAACACATACAAATATGTAAATGACCAGATGCCATGTCACAGCTACTAACATAGTTTGGTGCCGGTCGTTCATCTCACACAGACTTGAAATGATCAAAGTACAGACATTGACCGCCCTACACAATATGGGCCATTACAATTTATTTATAAACTTGCTGGACTGCACTATGTCCACTGGACCTTGAATCCATCTCGGATGCTAATTGATATCTAATGATCAGGCGAGTGTCAAAGTCAGAATTATTCATAGACTTTGTGGAGGCCAAGTATGTTGATCAACTGAGACAACATTGAATGCTACTTGGTACACAGCACTGTTGTCTATACATGTTTAGTTAACTAGATACCGTATAGTGTATTCTATAGAGGTTAGCTATTTACACTTAATAGCAACACAAAGTCATATTCTATATGATGGTTATGTTAAATAATTAAATAAAAAAGAGTATATTTTCTGTATGATTTATTTTCAATCCTATATATATATATATATATATATATATGTAAATAAACATACACATATCGTTTGACATTTTGCTGATAAACATAATATGTATTGTGTGATACATCTTACTAAATTATGTCAGAGATTTTACTGTATTATGTATCGTGCAATACATCTTACTGTATTGTGTCATACATCTTACTGTATTGTGTCATACATCTTACTGTATTGTGCCATACATCTTACTGTATTGTGTCATACATCTTACTGTATTGTGTCATACATCTTACTGTATTGTGTCATACATCTTACTGTATTGTGTCATACATCTTACTGTATTGTGTCTCCGACTGACTGAACTCCCCACTCAAACTGACCGGAAGTTCAGCCACGCACATCCGTTCTCGCGGCTGAGCCGCGTAGGTCACGCCCATCACGCGTGATCAGTTGCGCCTTCAAGCGTGGGGCGATAATATAATATAACAAGGGCACCGATTACCCCCCTGTAGATTTGAACCCTTCCCAGGTGACAGTCAGTGATAAGTGGGTTGCTAGACAGACTGACCACAGTGCGAACACCTGGGAAGACAAAGCCTTTGTCTATCGCTTTGTTATCTCCCCCCTCCCCTCCCCCCCCCCGTGTGATAGGGAAATGTAGACAGGGTATGGCTTGATTTCATTAACCAACTCACAGAATGTGACACAAAGTAAGAAGTAAATAAGTAAGCAGTAAGTCAGAGTAATATAAAGTAAATAAATTATTATCAATATTTTATTTTTACTTGAGTTAAAATAATCTCTTGTTATTTATTGATTTGTTTTGATTGGCAATATATTTGTACAGCTCACATCAATACATAACATGGATTCACTGATTGGCAATAGATTTGTACAACTCAAATCAATATAATGCATGTGTTTACTGATTGGCAAATGATTTGTACAGCTCACATCAATACAATACATGGATTCGCTGATTAGCAATAGATTTGTACAGCTCACATCAATACAATACATGGGTTCACTGATTGGCAATGGATATTTCAGATTCGTTGATTAGGAAAAGATTGCCACTATCCGTTAATTACCAACAACAACATGTTAGAAGATAATAAAATAATAAGCAAACTTTTAATCTATCACTGACTGTTCTTTTATTTAAAAGTATCATTATGAGACATTGGAAATTTTTCTGGTAAAAATATCTTAAACTGCGTCAAATATTTTATCGACTGCTAATATTATTGACTAGCTGCACCCTGCAAAACCTTTGCATAGAGTGATATTCTCTTAGGCTTGATCGGTAGGCTAGGTTATTTTTTTTTTTTAGGTTTCGGGCAGATCCGATTTTTTTCATGATTGTATTTTAAACTGCAATACTGTTGTATTAATTCTTTACTTTCGATTTAACGCAGAGCCCAAATCGCTTATATATTATTAGATAATTTTATTTTCATTAAAAAATTGAACATTAGCAAACTGAAAATTGTTATCTAGTGACTAGACAAATACTTTTTTTTTTCAATTTTTCATCGTTAATAAAAACTGTGTTTTGAAGTCTAAGATAAGGGAAGTTCTCATGACAGTATGGAGTCTCAAGAGAGAGAGACTTTCAGAGATATTTCTTATCTACAATAACAGTTCTAATATAGAGGACATACCCATTACATACTGTGAATAAGTCTGTGATGAAACCAAACTTAAAAAACATTTTGGTCAAAAGCCAACCATAGAATAAATAGTATCAATACCCTATAAACTTCATGATATGAAAATATTCAGTCTATGGTATGAGATGAGCCAATGAGATCATGTTGTGATTTCAATTAAAGTATCACATGACCTGATCAGTATATGAAACAATGTCACGTGATTATCTCATTAAAATTACTTTTTTTTTTAATCCAATGGTCTAATCAGGCAGCTCCAATCAGACTTTCAATCCCCCCCCCTTTCCTATAGCACAAAGAAACAAAAACAGCTACACATGTACTGTATCATAATTTGAGCTTGTGTCTTAGCTCATTGTGCACTTGTGTCTTAACTTGTTGTGCACATGTATTGTATTATAATGTCACCTTGTGTCGTAGCTTATTGTGCACATGCATCTTTACTTGTTGTGTACATGTATTGTATCATAATACGAGCTTGTGCCTTAGCTCATTGTACATGTGTGTCTTTATTTGTTGTGCACATGTGTTGTAACTTAATGTGAGCTTGTGTGTTAACTTGCTGTGCGATGGTCTTTATTTTGGTCTGCAAAAGTGTCTCAACTGTGCGTCTTAAAAATGTGTACAGTGAACCTTTATATTGTGTTAAATGTTCGTAATTGCATATGTACAAGCAATTTACATGTCTTAACTTGACCTGTACCAGCCTGTTAATTCGTTATATGCCAATATACCATTACATGATGTGCATGTTTGTCCTTGATATGCAGACGTCGTGCACCTGTACCTAGGTATCAGACATTTCAAACTTTTTGATATGACTAAAAATCACTGCAGAAAACAGCTGTCACTCACTTCATTATGAAAGTTTACGATAGCACACACACACGCACACACACACACACACACACACCAATGTGTGCTGATTTATACAGCTCACCAGGCACTTGCTTACAACTCACCCAGTGTGCACTCACATATATTTCAACAAAGAGCTTGAAATATTTCGATCAGAAGGCGTATATACCGTTACGTTGCGCACATAAATTAGAATCACCATCAAATGTTTCGCACAGCAAGTATAAGTTGTAGACAGCCTAGGGAAAATTAGAGTGAACTTTGCCGGCAATGTTGTGTTACATAGTTAGCTCAAACATACGGCAGACAAACTCAAATATTCATTCATTCCACACTAGTCCTTTCTTGAACTCAATGTTCAGTTCTCTACACTTCGCTTCATTTAATGTCCTGGTTTGACTGGGAGATTCCTGCGGTGACCTTAAAACAAAGACCGGTAGCTATCAAATCTTTCTTCGTCGTCCCCCACAAAAGTACTTGAGCCTAAAATAAATGTTGTTTTGTTGCCTTAGTCTGCCGCCATGTTTGGTGATATTTAAAAACCAAGGTAACCTTCATACATTATCTAAGGCAAAAGGTTTGGGTGGGGGGGGGGATCTAAATCTGGATTTTTTTCTAATTCATGTATATAATTAAACAGTTGGTATTGTGAATTTCTGTTTCTAGGTGAGTGAGGGAATCCTATGTTGGTATTGTTGATGTCTGTTTCTAGGTGAGTGAGGGAATCCTATGTTGGTATTGTGAATTTCTGTTTCTAGGTGAGTGAGGGAATCCTATGTTGGTATTGTGAATTTCTGTTTCTGGGTGAGTGAGGGAATCCTATGTTGGTATTGTGAATTTCTGTTTCTGGGTGAGTGAGGGAATCCTATGTTGGTATTGTGAATTTCTGTTTCTGGGTGAGTGAGGGAATCCTATGTTGGTATTGTGAATTTCTGTTTCTAGGTGAGTGAGGGAATCCTATGTTGGTATTGTGAATTTCTGTTTCTAGGTGAGTGAGGGAATCCTATGTTGGTATTGTGAATTTCTGTTTCTAGGTGAGTGAGGGAATCCTATGTTGGTATTGTGAATTTCTGTTTCTAGGTGAGTGAGGGAATCCTATGTTGGTATTGTGAATTTCTGTTTCTAGGTGAGTGAGGGAATCCTATGTTGGTATTGTGAATTTCTGTTTCTAGGTGAGTGAGGGAATCCTATGTTGGTATTGTTGATGTCTGTTTCTAGGTGAGTGAGGGAATCCTATGTTGGTATTGTTGATGTCTGTTTCTAGGTGAGTGAGGGAATCCTATGTTGGTATTGTGAATTTCTGTTTCTAGGTGAGTGAGGGAATCCTATGTTGGTATTGTGAATTTCTGTTTCTAGGTGAGTGAGGGAATCCTATGTTGGTATTGTTGATGTCTGTTTCTAGGTGAGTGAGGGAATCCTATGTTGGTATTGTGAATTTCTGTTTCTAGGTGAGTGAGGGAATCCTATGTTGGTATTGTGAATTTCTGTTTCTAGGTGAGTGAGGGAATCCTATGTTGGTATTGTGAATTTCTGTTTCTAGGTAGTGAGGGAATCCTATGTTGGTATTGTGAATTTCTGTTTCTAGGTGAGTGAGGGAATCCTATGTTGGTATTGTGAATTTCTGTTTCTAGGTGAGTGAGGGAATCCTATGTTGGTATTGTGAATTTCTGTTTCTAGGTGAGTGAGGGAATCCTATGTTGGTATTGTGAATTTCTGTTTCTAGGTGAGTGAGGGAATCCTATGTTGGTATTGTGAATTTCTGTTTCTAGGTGAGTGAGGGAATCCTATGTTGGTATTGTGAATTTCTGTTTCTAGGTGAGTGAGGGGAATCCTATGTTGGGTGAATTTCTGTTTCTAGGTGAGTGAGGGAATCCTATGTTGGTATTGTGAATTTCTGTTTCTAGGTGAGTGAGGGAATCCTATGTTGGTATTGTGAATTTCTGTTTCTAGGTGAGTGAGGGAATCCTATGTTGGTATTGTGAATTTCTGTTTCTAGGTGAGTGAGGGAATCCTATGTTGGTATTGTGAATTTCTGTTTCTAGGTGAGTGAGGGAATCCTATGTTGGTATTGTGAATTTCTGTTTCTAGGTGAGTGAGGGAATCCTATGTTGGTATTGTGAATTTCTGTTTCTAGGTGAGTGAGGGAATCCTATGTTGGTATTGTTGAATTTCTGTTTCTAGGTGAGTGAGGGAATCCTATGTTGGTATTGTGAATTTCTGTTTCTAGGTGAGTGAGGGAATCCTATGTTGGTATTGTGAATTTCTGTTTCTAGGTGAGTGAGGGAATCCTATGTTAGTATTGTGAATTTCTGTTTCTAGGTGAGTGAGGAATCCTATGTTGGTATTGTGAATTTCTGTTTCTAGGTGAGTGAGGGAATCCTATGTTGGTATTGTGAATTTCTGTTTCTAGGTGAGTGAGGGAATCCTATGTTGGTATTGTGAATTTCTGTTTCTAGGTGAGTGAGGGAATCCTATGTTGGTATTGTGAATTTCTGTTTCTAGGTGAGGAGGGAATCCTATGTTGGTATTGTGAATTTCTGTTTCTAGGTGAGTGAGGGAATCCTATGTTGGTATTGTGAATTTCTGTTTCTAGGTGAGTGAGGAATCCTATGTTGGTATTGTGAATTTCTGTTTCTAGGTGAGTGGGGAATCCTATGTTGGTATTGTGAATTTCTGTTTCTAGGTGAGTGAGGGAATCCTATGTTGGTATTGTGAATTTCTGTTTCTAGGTGAGTGAGGGAATCCTATGTTGGTATTGTGAATTTCTGTTTCTAGGTGAGTGAGGGAATCCTATGTTGGTATTGTGAATTTCTGTTTCTAGGTGAGTGAGGGGAATCCTATGTTGGTATTGTGAATTTCTGTTTCTAGGTGAGTGAGGGAATCCTATGTTGGTATTGTGAATTTCTGTTTCTAGGTGAGTGAGGGAATCCTATGTTGGTATTGTGAATTTCTGTTTCTAGGTGAGTGAGGGAATCCTATGTTGGTATTGTGAATTTCTGTTTCTAGGTGAGTGAGGAATCCTATGTTGGTATTGGAATTTCTGTTTCTAGGTGAGTCCTATGTTGGTATTGTGAATTTCTGTTTCTAGGTGAGTGAGGGAATCCTATGTTGGTATTGTGAATTTCTGTTTCTAGGTGAGTGAGGGAATCCTATGTTGGTATTGTGAATTTCTGTTTCTAGGTGAGTGAGGGAATCCTATGTTGGTATTGTGAATTTCTGTTTCTAGGTGAGTGAGGGAATCCTATGTTGGTATTGTGAATTTCTGTTTCTAGGTGAGTGAGGGAATCCTATGTTGAATATTGTGAATTTCTGTTTCTAGGTGAGTGAGGGAATCCTATGTTGGTATTGTGAATTTCTGTTTCTAGGTGAGTGAGGGAATCCTATGTTGGTATTGTGAATTTCTGTTTCTAGGTGAGTGAGGGAATCCTATGTTGGTATTGTGAATTTCTGTTTCTAGGTGAGTGAGGGAATCCTATGTTGGTATTGTTGATGTCTGTTTCTAGGTGAGTGAGGGAATCCTATGTTGGTATTGTGAATTTCTGTTTCTAGGTGAGTGAGGGAATCCTATGTTGGTATTGTGAATTTCTGTTTCTAGGTGAGTGAGGGAATCCTATGTTGGTATTGTGAATTTCTGTTTGTGTGAGGAATCCTATGTTGGTATTGTGAATTTCTGTTTCTAGGTGAGTGAGTGAGGGAATCCTATGTTGGTATTGTGAATTTCTGTTTCTAGGTGAGTGAGGGAATCCTATGTTGGTATTGTGAATTTCTGTTTCTAGGTGAGTGAGGGAATCTATGTTGGTATTGTGAATTTCTGTTTCTAGGTGAGTGAGGGGAATCCTATGTTGGTATTGTGAATTTCTGTTTCTAGGTGAGTGAGGGAATCCTATGTTGGTATTGTGAATTTCTGTTTCTAGGTGAGTGAGGGAATCCTATGTTGGTATTGTGAATTTCTGTTTCTGTTGAGGGAATCCTATGTTGGTATTGTGAATTTCTGAGTGAGGGAATCCTATGTTGGTATTGTGAATTTCTGTTTCTAGGTGAGTGAGGAATCCTATGTTGGTATTGATGAATTTCTGTTTCTAGGTGAGTGAGGGAATCCTATGTTGGTATTGTGAATTTCTGTTTCTAGGTGAGTGAGGGAATCCTATGTTGGTATTGTGAATTTCTGTTTCTAGGTGAGTGAGGGAATCCTATGTTGGTATTGTTGATGTCTGTTTCTAGGTGAGTGAGGGAATCCTATGTTGGTATTGTGAATTTCTGTTTCTAGGTGAGTGAGGGAATCCTATGTTGGTATTGTTGATGTCTGTTTCTAGGTGAGTGAGGGAATCCTATGTTGGTATTGTGAATTTCTGTTTCTAGGTGAGTGAGGGAATCCTATGTTGGTATTGTGGATTTCTGTTTCTAGGTGAGTGAGGGAATCCTATGTTGGTATTGTTGATGTCTTTTTCTAGGTGAGTGAGGGAATCCTATGTTGGTATTGTGAATTTCTGTTTCTAGGTGAGTGAGGGAATCCTATGTTGGTATTGTGAATTTCTGTTTCTAGGTGAGTGAGGGAATCCTATGTTGGTATTGTGAATTTCTGTTTCTAGGTGAGTGAGGGAATCCTATGTTGGTATTGTGAATTTCTGTTTCTAGGTGAGTGAGGGAATCCTATGTTGGTATTGTGAATTTCTGTTTCTAGGTGAGTGAGGGAATCCTATGTTGGTATTGTGAATTTCTGTTTCTAGGTGAGTGAGGGAATCCTATGCTGGTATTGTGAATTTCTGTTTCTAGGTGAGTGAGGGAATCCTATGTTGGTATTGTGAATTTCTGTTTCTAGGTGAGTGAGGGAATCCTATGTTGGTATTGTGAATTTCTGTTTCTAGGTGAGTGAGGGAATCCTATGTTGGTATTGTGAATTTCTGTTTCTAGGTGAGTGAGGGAATCCTATGTTGGTATTGTGAATTTCTGTTTCTAGGTGAGTGAGGGAATCCTATGTTGGTATTGTGAATTTCTGTTTCTAGGTGAGTGAGGGAATCCTATGTTGGTATTGTGAATTTCTGTTTCTAGGTGAGTGAGGGAATCCTATGTTGGTATTGTTGATGTCTGTTTCTAGGTGAGTGAGGGAATCCTATGTGGGTATTGTTGATGTCTGTTTCTAGGTGAGTGAGGGAATCCTATGTTGTATAATTAGAAGGGGGTGCAGGTTGAACTTATGTTATGTAAAAGTATAATGTGGAGAAAAAATGTAAATTTGTAAACATTTTGTGTAGACACATTTTTGAATGGTCCCTAATCAGTGCCGGCCTTAGACATTTTTGTGACATAGGCATTTTTCTAAGAAAACTCTATAAATGCTATTTATTATAATACATTTTTAAAATTTGGAAACTTTATAAAAGTTAAAGAGTTTTAAGTATACGTAGTATATTTTAGGAAGTTTTTTTTTGGCTAAGTTAAATAAAAGTCATGAAAAATTTTAAAAAATGAAATTTCATGTTTATTAAGCGTCAAAAAGATTGAGGAGAATTCAAGAAAAATATGCTTTTCTACCTTTTGCAGAGGCAAACTCTTCAATTATTTCGGTCAGATCCAAATCTTCTGCAATCGTTTTCTCTATAGATATTGTAGTTAAACCAACCAAACGATCCTGAGACATGGTAGAACAAAGATATGTTTTTATGAGTTTGAGCTTCGAAAAGCTTCTCTCTGCACTCGCCACTGCTATCGGGAGTGTAAGCGAAATTCGCAATGTCACGTACGCATTCGGAAAAAAGGGATCCAAGCCCATTCCACATAGATAGTCTAATGTAACTCTAGGCAACCAAGCCCATTGCACATAGATAGTCTAATAAAACTCTAGGGCTTGATTTTTCTGTTATTCTCCTTGATAAATCAAATAATTCATAGCACAGTTCTGTTGAATTAATGTCTGCTGAATCTTCGTTTTCAGATGTTAAAGCTAATTGAAGGTCCATGCAATCTTTGAAAACCTCTCTTTTATCACATATATCCAGTTTTTAACGTCATACAAAAATCCAAATAAATCGCTATGAGATGTTAAGTACATAAATCGATCATTACCTGAATGAATTGCGGTATCCAATATCTGGTTGAAAAAATTTACTCTGAAATTCATTTCTGGCTCCAGAATTGGATCGTCTGAAACTTCATAGTCAAATTGTCTATTTCTTAGTCGAGATCTTATTTGTATTTCCGTATTGAAATTGCACTCAATACGAAATTCTTCAGCCAATGATTTAGCTGTTGTAATTGCTTTGGCAAAACCTTCATCTGTACTATAATTCTGGAGCATTGTTTTTGAATAGATTTTTTAAATCAAGATCTTTTTCTTGAAATGTTTTGCAAAATATATTGATCTCAAATAAAACATCATACCAAATCACTAATGACCAAATAAATCGAGCAATTTTTGTGCTATTCCCTTAGCTTCTGCACGGGACTGGGTTCCACGTGGTCCAGAAAGGGAAATGTATCCAGCAATTGAAACGAGTGCATCGTAAATTTCAACTGTTTGGTATCGAATTACCTTCACGGCATTAACTCGACTTTCCCAACGTGTTGCGTATAACTTGTTAACAGTTAAACCTGCTGCCTCTTTGTTTTTTGACATATTCTAACAATACATTCCAGTTGTATATATTTTGAATTACTTCAAAAAACCTTACTGCTTCCAAAAAACAGTTTACGGCATCATTTACCACCAAATTCAACGAATGCGCATTGCATGGGACATAAAAGGCTCTTCAATTTAGCTCTTTCACTATTGCTTGGACGCCATTGTGTATTCCCGCGTGTTCGCTCCGTTATCGTAGCTTTGTCCCCTCTGATCATTTAGAGAAATGCCTGAATCTGACAGATCTTTAAGTAAAATTTCCTACATACTTGCACCTGTAGATTTTTCAAGTTCTGCGAATCCAATGAAGTGTGTCGATTCATTTGCTGTAACAAATCTAACAATCATTGTCATCTGTTCTTTGTGACTGGCGTCTGGTGTGCAATCGAGAACTATAGCGTAATATTTTGCATTTTTAGATCATTTATCACTTTCTGTTTTACCTTCTTACTCAACAGTTGAATGATCTCATTCTGAATATTTTTTCCTAAATAATGGTCATGAATTTCATCTGATTTTATACGTCTTAAATGTTCTTTCATTACCGGATCAAAGTCAGCAATAACTTCAACAAATTTCAAAAGTTTCCATTATGAGATGGAAATCAGACTGCCCTCTCAGGGGTAAATTTTGAACTCCGTGTACTCTGACCAAAGATATTATTCCTTCAAATATATCCTTCCAGTGTTTCGCTTCACGATTTATAAGGCGCTGATTCACGTCATCAATAGTTTTATTATTTGTTATCCTCATTTTTAGTTCTTTCCAATCATGATAACTGGTTAAATGATCTGGAGATTTTTCATGATGCTGCAATATACTTGACAAATTTTTCCAGTCACAACTGCCATGTGTAGCTAAGGCAGATTTACTCCTGTTATATATTCTGCAGCAAAAACAATACACCTTTTCTACTGACGTAGAATAAATCAACCATTTCCTTTTTAAAGTTTCTCCGTTAGCCAGTTTTCGTGTATAGTGGTAATTAGAAAAGTGTCTCCCACTTTCATCTTTTGGAAACAAGACTCAAATTTGATGTGCTTTGGATCATGCTGAATAAGAAAACAACGATCTGGTCATTTAGCAGGATCCTCCATTATATCTGAATCAAATTGATTTATTTTATTTTTAATTTTCATATTTTAATTTTTTTTTTAATTTGGTGGAATTTGCCGCTCCTTGAAATAATGCCGCTCTAGGCGGCTGCCTATATCGCCTATACCTAAAGCCGGCACTGTCCCTAATAGTGTGGAACTAGTAACAAAAGTAAAAAAAAGCAATTGTTTCGTAATATACAATCTGGAACATGATTTAGCGCATCATCAATGTAAAATAGATGCAACACTAGCTCACCCAGAGATGCAACACTAGCTCACCCAGAGATGCAACACTAGCTCACCCAGAGATGCAACACTAGCTCATTCAGAGCCAGACGTACATTTTTATTAGCAATCGATCTGCCCAGTTTGTAAATACTTTTATTTTAACATGCTTTGTTGGGCGTTGTAGCAGAGATTGGCCTAACATTTACACGGGGATAGAGTAGGGATATCAGACAAAAAAAACCTGCCAGCCTATTAATAAACATTTCAACACTTCTGGGTGACCGGGTGGGGAAAGGGGGTAAAATCAAGAATAAAATGCGTTAATAATAAGTGAACGACTACTTTCTGGCTAAACTTTTTATTTGAAGAAGGTAAAAAATGCCCCGTGTCTTTTTTTTTAAGGGTGGGGGGTGGGTGTAGAGGGGCGTTTACGGTAGTGTAAGGGTGGGAGTAGGGTAAGCAGGACTTACATGGGGGCAAAGTGTATTAAAATATGGCAGGGATGGAGCGAAGAGGGGTTGACAGGTGTCATGAGTTTGGGACCTACACTCAGGGAAAAAACAAATGTAGGATATTGTTTTAGATGAAAAACAACTCGCATCACTTGACTAGATTGATACATGTAGGATATTGTTTTAGATGAAAAACAACTCGCATCACTTGACTAGATTGATACATGTAGGATATTGTTTTAGATGAAAAACAACTCGCATCACTTGACTAGATTGATACATGTAGGATATTGTTTTAGATGAAAAACAACTCGCATCACTTGACTAGATTGATACATGTAGGATATTGTTTTAGATGAAAAACAACTCGCATCACTTGACTAGATTGATACATGTAGGATATTGTTTTAGATGAAAAACAACTCGCATCACTTGACTAGATTGATACATGTAGGATATTGTTTTAGATGAAAAACAACTCGCATCACTTGACTAGATTGATACATGTAGGATATTGTTTTAGATGAAAAACAACTCGCATCACTTGACTAGATTGATACACAGACTGGTTGGAATAAGTAATTCAACACACATTAATTATATGCTAATGCTTAATATATCTATTACAAATAATGATTTAACACTTTCGTAACTTTATGATATTGACATAATGACGAACTAGTTTGAATACCAATAAAATAATTATATTCTATCGATTAAAATGTGCGTTAATTTTCGTTTAATTTTTTTAGAGCATTTTCGAAAAAAAAAATGCTCTATTGTCCCCGTTTTGTCTGTCCGTCCGTCTGTCCGTGTACACCCTAGATCTCAACAACCATAAGTCCTAGACCCATGATGTATATATCATTTTGTAGGTCTTGGCCTGCCAAGAAATGACTTTTTTTCATTTCGCGATCTGACCTCTCAGGGCCGTAAAAGGGGCCTTAGTACAGTTTTTTACTATATAAGCTATATTAACAAAGGAGCGCTATATCTCAGCAACTATAAGTCCTGGACCCATGATGTATATATCATTTTGTAGGTCTTGGCCTGCCATGTGTACATCAAAAGTTCATTCGCGATAGGACCTCTGAGGGCCGGGCTTCAGGGCTCCTAAGGGGCTTATATATTATATATACACCTTGTACGTTCAATAACCCGTTCATTTGGTGCGAAATACTGCAGCACGTAGTTTCACCAAGATTTATTAAGAAACTCATCAAATGAAATAGTAAGCTTGTGTTCTGAGTTTAATTGAAAGTATCAGAGCTATGCAACAATTGACGGAGTTTTCGGACGATTAAATGACTATAATTTAGAATGTTTTCAATTATGAGTCCAATTTTCAGTAACCACAAACCACTTGTAGTTAGATTTAAGAGACAATAATTTTTTTTCAAATATAAAGAAACGTCTTTATAATTATTTTTTTTACAAATATATGCATTACACAATTGAATTTATAAACATTTCCAAAATTTCCAAATATTTACTGAACGCTAACAAACGTACTGATAGATAACACGAAAATGCGCTAACACGTCCTGTGTCCAGAATGGAACAGGCTTAATTACTTGTTTTTAATTATGCGTTAATTTATATCAATTATTTTAATCGAACAGCTCCTCTTATTAAAATATTTCAGACTTTGAACGTTTTTCAAACTCTATTCATTGCAAATATTTTTTAAACCATATTTGGGCGCACTCTTTTATAAAGTCAGTATAATTTCTATAGACGTGTGTGTGTGATATATGGATAAGGCCGCGGTACTCAAGTAGTGGTACCCATACTCCAAGGTGTACGGGGGGGGGGAATCTTATGCAGGGGTACACAGAGACATGTGATTTGCGTCTGAAACAATCGAGAGCTTGTAGAACGTACGTATGAGGGGGTACCAGCAGACATACTATCGCACACTTTGGGGTACAGTCACGACAAAAGTTGAGTACCGATGTCCTAATGAATCATTATTTCGACTTTTTTTAGTACATTTTAACAAAATTATTTTTTTTAAAGGTATGTTTTTATTGTTTTTTTTCTTTTGTATTAAAGCTTTTTTTTAGTTGAAATATTTCTTAGACATTTCACTGTATTTGTGTTGTAAGAATTGTATTTAAAAAAAAGATAATGTGATGAATAATTTATCGCTAAAGCAGTAATTGTATGGATTTGGAAAATGGCGTAAACTCTATGATCTTTAACCTCTTCAAATTACGTAAGACGAAGAAACAAACAATATATGACGTAGATTCTTGTACGTCATTTCCGATTGACAGCTTTTATGTCTGTTATTAAAGTTATAAACAGTTTTTTATCTAACAGCATGCAGCTTTTTCAAATTGTAAAATGACAGAAATATTTTAAATAAGGTCAACAGATGGGGAAGTGTTGTAGTTCATTTCTCTACTCAACTTTTGCCAATAAAAATATCGTCATCAATCTTATCAATGTTGTTTTACTGTTGTTCTATGTTAAGTGTTGTTCTATGTTAAGTGTTGTTCTAAGTTTGGTGATCTATGTTTGGTGTTTTTCATGTTTAGTGTTGCTCTATGTCTAGGGTTGTTCTATGGATTGTTTTGTTCTATGTTTAGTGATGTTCTGTGTTCGGTGTTGATTTTTTTTATGTTGTTCTATGTTTAGTGTAGTTCTATGTTTGGTGTTGTTCTATGTTTGGTGTTTTTATATGTTTGGTGTTGTTCTATGTTCAGTGTTGTTATATAGTTGGTGTTCTTCTATGTTTGGTGTTGTTCTATATTTGATGTTGCTCTATGTTTAGTATAGTACTATTTTTGGTGTTGTCCTATGTTAGTGTTGTTCTATGTTTGGTACTGTTTTATGTTTGATATTGTTCTGTGTTTGGTGTTGTTCTATGTTTGGCGTTGTTCTATGTTTAGTGTAATTCTATGTTTGGTGTTGTTCTATATTTGGTGTTTTTTCTATGTTTGGTTTTGTTTTAAGTTTGGTGTTTTTCTATGTTTGATATTGTTCTTTGTTTAAAGCTATTCTATGTTTAGTGTTGTTCTATGTTTAGTGTTCCTCTTTGTCTAGAGTTGTTCTATATGTAGTGCTGTTCTATGTTTGGTGCTGTTCTATGTTTGGTGTTTTACATTGTGAATTTTTCTATGTTTTGTGTTGTTTTATGTTTAGTGTTGTTCTTTGTTTAGTGTTGTTGTATTCTAAGGTAGTTCTATCTTTAGTTTTGTTCTAAGTTAGGTGTTGTTCTATGTTTGGTGTTGTTCTATTTTCAGACTTATTCTATGGTTTGTTTTGTTCTGTGTTTAGTGTTGTTCTATATTTGGTGTTGTTTCTTGCTGGTGTTGTTTAATGTTTAGTGTTGTTCTAAATTTAATATTGTTCTATGTTTGGTGTTGTTCTATGTTTTGTATTGTTCCATTTTAGTGTTGTTCTATTTCTAGAGTTGTTCTATGTCTAGAGTTGTTCTATTTCTAGAGTTGTTCTATGTGTAGTGCTGTTCTATGTTTGGTGTTGTTCTATGCTTGGTGTTGTTATTTGTTTAGTGTTGTTCTTTTTAATTATGTTCTTTTTTATTGATGTTCTATTTGTAGTGATGTTCTATTTTTAGTTATGTTGTATGTTTAGCGATGCTCTATGTTAAGTAATGTTCCATGTCAAATAGTATTCTGTGTCTCCTGGTGCTCTTTGTCTAGTGATGCTGTATGCTTAGTGTTTTCTGTGTCTAGAGTTTTTCTATGTCTAGTAGCATCCTTTGTCTAGTCTAGTGTTCTATGTCTAGATGTGCTCTGTTCACAACAGAGATGACTGCAGCGACGTACGTTTTTTTTTTTTTGTTGTTTTAATATTTTTGACTGATGTGTCTGTGTACAGCTCCATTCAGTCTGTTGAATTGTGTGACACATCAAATCGAATGATATTTATTTATATCCAGAAGGTGCGATAACATATACAGGTGTTGATACGTTGTCACTACATTTCTCATGATAGTCACAAAATGTTGACATGCTACCTGTCATTAGAATGTCAATATACGTAAACCAATGGTGAGTACATTCACTGGTTTAGGGCAATGCCCCTGTGGGTTTTGTTGACTGCCGGGCAGGTAGACAGGTGCTTGATAACAAACTTGATATGACCTCATGAATAAATGTAACCAATTTAGATTTTTGACAGTTTGTGTAAACATTTAGTGTGTGTTTGAAAAATGATGGTAGTGGGATGTAGAAGGGGAGGGGGAGGGGGTGTTGTGGTAATGTCTGAGTGTCTGTGTGTAATGTTTGAGTGTCTGTGTGTAATGTTTGAGTGTCTGTGTGTAATGTTTGAGTGTCTGTGTGTAATGTTTGAGTGTCTGTGTGTAATGTTTGAGTGTCTGTGTGTAATGTTTGAGTGTCTGTGTGTAATGTTTGAGTGTCTGTGTGTAATGTTTGAGTGTCTGTGTGTAATGTCTGAGTGTCTGTGTGTAATGTCTGAGTGTCTGTGTGTAATGTCTGAGTGTCTGTGTGTAATGTTTGAGTGTCTGTGTGTAATGTTTGAGTGTCTGTGTGTAATGTCTGAGTGTCTGTGTGTAATGTCTGAGTGTCTGTGTGTAATGTCTGAGTGTCTGTGTGTAATGTTTGAGTGTCTGTGTGTAATGTCTGAGTGTCTGTGTGTAATGTTTGAGTGTCTGTGTGTAATGTTTGAGTGTCTGTGTGTAATGTTTGAGTGTCTGTGTGTAATGTTTGAGTGTCTGTGTGTAATGTTTGAGTGTCTGTGTGTAATGTCTGAGTGTCTGTGTGTAATGTCTGAGTGTCTGTGTGTAATGTCTGAGTGTCTGTGTGTAATGTCTGAGTGTCTGTGTGTAATGTTTGAGTGTCTGTGTGTAATGTCTGAGTGTCTGTGTGTAATGTTTGACTGTCTGTGTGTAATGTCTGAGTGTCTGTGTGTAATGTTTGAGTGTCTGTGTGTAATGTCTGAGTGTCTGTGTGTAATGTTTGAGTGTCTGTGTGTAATGTTTGAGTGTCTGTGTGTAATGTCTGAGTGTCTGTGTGTAATGTCTGAGTGTCTGTGTGTAATGTCTGAGTGTCTGTGTGTAATGTTTGAGTGTCTGTGTGTAATGTTTGAGTGTCTGTGTGTAATGTTTGAGTGTCTGTGTGTAATGTCTGAGTGTCTGTGTGTAATGTCTGAGTGTCTGTGTGTAATGTCTGAGTGTCTGTGTGTAATGTCTGAGTGTCTGTGTGTAATGATTGAGTGTCTGTGTGTAATGTTTGAGTGTCTGTGTGTAATGTTTGACTGTCTGTATGTAATGTCTGAGTGTCTGTGTGTAATGTTTGACTGTCTGTGTGTAATGTCTGAGTGTCTGTGTGTAATGTCTGAGTGTCTGTGTGTAATGTTTGAGTGTCTGTGTGTAATGTTTGAGTGTCTGTGTGTAATGTCTGAGTGTCTGTGTGTAATGTTTGAGTGTCTGTGTGTAATGTCTGAGTGTCTGTGTGAAATGTTTGAGTGTCTGTGTGTAATATTTGAGTGTCTGTGTGTAATGTTTGAGTGTCTGTGTGTAATGTTTGAGTGTCTGTGTGTAATGTCTGAGTGTCTGTGTGTAATGTCTGAGTGTCTGTGTGTAATGTTTGAGTGTCTGTGTGTAATGTGTGAGTGTCTGTGTGTAATGTTTGAGTGTCTGTGTGTAATGTTGAGTGTGTGTAAACTGTTGTGTAATGTCTAGTGTCTGTGTGTAATGTTTGAGTGTCTGTGTGTAATGTTTGAGTGTCTGTGTGTAATGTTTGAGTGTCTGTGTGTAATGTTTGAGTGTCTGTGTGTAATGTCTGAGTGTCTGTGTGTAATGTTTGAGTGTCTGTGTGTAATGTTTGAGTGTCTGTGTGTAATGTCTGAGTGTCTGTGTGTAATGTTTGAGTGTCTGTGTGTAATGTCTGAGTGTCTGTGTGTAATGTTTGAGTGTCTGTGTGTAATGTTTGAGTGTCTGTGTGTAATGTCTGAGTGTCTGTGTGTAATGTCTGAGTGTCTGTGTGTAATGTTTGAGTGTCTGTGTGTAATGTTTGAGTGTCTGTGTGTAATGTCTGAGTGTCTGTGTGTAATGTCTGAGTGTCTGTGTGTAATGTCTGAGTGTCTGTGTATAATGTTTGAGTGTCTGTGTGTAATGTTTGAGTGTCTGTGTGTAATGTTTGAGTGTCTGTGTGTAATGTTTGACTGTCTGTGTGTAATGTCTGAGTGTCTGTGTGTAATGTTTGAGTGTCTGTGTGTAATGTCTGAGTGTCTGTGTGTAATGTCTGAGTGTCTGTGTGTAATGTTTGAGTGTCTGTGTGTAATGTTTGAGTGTCTGTGTGTAATGTTTGAGTGTCTGTGTGTAATGTTTGAGTGTCTGTGTGTAATGTTTGAGTGTCTGTGTGTAATGTTTGAATGTCTGTGTGTAATGTTTGAGTGTATGTGTGTAATGTTTGAGTGCTTGTGTGTAATGTTTATGGTTCAGCTTGTGTTATTATGGGATGATGCCGACATTTTTACTGATTCCAATTAAATTATGAACTAGCGATTCTGACTTGATTCTAGATTTTGATTACATACTTCATAAAATAACAGACTTCATAAAATAACAGATTTTCTGAAACATCAGACTTTATTAAAAAACAGACTATATTAAATAGATTTTATGAAATAGCAGACTTTTTGCAATAACAAACTATGAAATCACAGACTTTTTGAAAAAAGATACTTTATGAAATGCTCGGAATCGGAAATAGACGATACGTGAATCCGAAGACTGGTGAGAAATCTGATTCCAGTGATATTTTGGATTCAACACTCAAAGTATTCCGATTCGTTTTCCGTTGAATTGTCACTTGCCCAGTGTCGTATTTATGGGGGTGTGGTTTGTGCGCGTGTGTGGTGAAAGTTGGTGAGTTCTATGAGTGGGGTGAGCGCTATGAGTGGGATGATTTGGTTACTTTCAGTTCTCTACAAGAAGAAATGTCAAGCCTATGAAAGAACAAGTCAGAGATGTGATCTGCTGGACCTAAATAGACTGACAGATGCATCGCTAACAGCTTGGGAGGGGGGCGGGGGGACATCATGCAGCATAGGGTAACCTTATGTCCTGAAGGCCTCCCTGCGCATCTCGGGCCCTATTTGGTTTCCTGTGTAAACAAACCAAGCTCTGATCTGTTATTGTACAAAACTGAAATAAAGAAATATGTACAGAGACAGCGGTCTGGTTGTAGCTCATTCCCTGACGGGTGAACCAACCCAGTCATTTATTATAATGTGTCACAAAACAGAAATGTTATGTAAATCTTTCTCCGACCCCCCCCCCCCACCCCCTTCCCTCCAGTGCAGATAAATGGCGGAGCTTCCTGTCATATTATTGTTTTATTGAATGTAAAGTTATGGAATATAAAATGAGATTGCAGCCAGGGGAATAAATTGTTGAACATTTTTACATAAATGTACTCTTAAGCTGTGTGTTGACACATAGACAAAACACACACTCACACACACACACACACACACACACACACACACACATATGCAAACGCAAAAGTTACCCACAGTTATCCAGAACGGTAACATTAATGTCAAGTTGACCTTGCCTCCAAACTTTAATAAAGTTCATTAGTCATTTGAAGTTTTGATAAAGTTCATTAGTTCATGTGAAATTACACACACAACGTTATATCTAGAAATGTAACGTTAACGTCAAGTTAACCCTACCTCCAAACTTTAATAAAGTTCATTAGTTATATGAAGTGTCACGCGAGAGCGTCACCTGGCAGTGCCAGCCACAAATGGTTGTATTTATTGGCAGGTTGATGGACATGTGGTCGATGTATGGGGAGATGTATGGGGAGATGTATGGAGAGATGTATGGGGAGATGTATGGAGAGATGTATGGGAAGATGTATGGGGATTGTTGAAAATATTTAACGCTTGATTGAGCCCCGACCATCTCCGATTGAGAAAATGTTTAAAGTACGGCTAGAGACGTGTATGGTGATCTGTTGTTGTTTGTTATATTTTCTTAGAGAATTAGAGATTGGTTTGTAAATCGCATGAGAAAATAATTGCATTTCCTTTTTTTTTAAGCCAGTTATTTTTTTAACTTTGGATCTTAATTATTGTAAATTTCTTTGAACTTATAGAGTGAACTGGATGAACGGGGACAATGCTATTTAACATTCTAATTTTCCAACAACTTTAATTAACGGGTATTTCCGAAGAGTGGTTCTAGTGGTTGTAATGAACGCGATAACATGTAAATATTTAGATGTAGCAAAATCATTAAATGCATATTTTAAAATGATGTTCAGTTATTGAGTTTGTTCGCCAGAATGTTTACGTTTTATTTCACTAATATTAGCTCCATTTCTAGAAACCTGATGTCTTCTCTGACTCAGAATTGTTACAAATAGGGGAAGGGGATAATCTCGTTTTTTTTTCTTCCCTCAAAGTGCTGGTCACTGGTGGTTCAAGGACGAATTTTAGGTGAGTAACGATAAAATTTAAATCTTTACTTATAAGATCGAGAATCTATATAGTTGCATATTCACAAATCTATTTACATCACAAAACTAGACATTTGTGCATCTAAAAAGTTCAACTGGAATTATGTATTCACTATTAATGACAGTTTTATTCCCTTTCTTTTATCTTAGTTTTTGTCTAAACAAGTCGCGGTAACAAAAATGTTGTCAAAGTGGGTCTTTAAAAGTGTTAGAACCACTGCACTAGTGTTGTTTTCGTTGACGAAAACTAAAACTAAAACCTTCGTTGACGAAAATGTTGACTTTTCGTCAACGAGAACTAAAACTAAAACTAAAATTAGCAGCAAGACTAAAACTAGACGAAAACTGAAATTATTACGCAAAAAACGAAATAAAAACTGAAACTAAAATATAGTGTTGCTTTCGTTCACGAAAACTAAAACTAAAACCTTTGTTAACGAAAATGTTGACTTTTCGTCAACGAAAACTAAAACTAAAACTAAAATTAGAAGCAAGACTAAAACTAGACGAAAACTAAAATTATTATAGAAAAAACGAAATAAAAACTGAAACTAAAATATGACCTGGGACTAAAACAACACTGCACTGCACCAAGGTGTTTGACAGTTTTGATCAACAACTTCCAGATTTGCGTCCCTTGATATTGAGAAGATTCGGGGCTTTTTATTTTTTTTTTTAAAGAAAAATATACTTTTTGTGTGTAACAAGAAACATGTATGAATCTTGGGGATTTTTTTAATGTATTGAAAGAAAAATCCGGCAAATTCGAAAGATTTGCTCAAGTATTTGTTGAAGTTATTTAAAATTTTATGAGTTCCGCTTTTATCTGGGTAACATCGTATGCTACAAATGCATGTCATGCAAGTTATTGATTTATTTTATTGTTACAAGTATTATTGTTACGCAACAGTGACTGAATTATTTTATTGTTACAAATGTTTGTTACGCAACAGTTACTGAATTATTTCATTGTTACAATTTGTTTGTTACGCAACAGTTAGTGAGTTATTTATTTGTAATAAATAATTCTGAATCTGTTTTAAACAAAATCACGCCGTTTTTGCAGGACACGAAAGCTTAAAATGTTTAACCGGCAAGTTTTGATAATGTAACCGATTTCCTTAAATCCCATGCTGTCAACTGGGCTCTTTAAGAAAACCAAATGAAAGAGGGCGAGATGGAGGGGGTGTAACAAGTGAAGAAATCAATACTTATCTACAGTCTGTGAGAATGGTAAGGGTGAATTCTAGGGGGAGATCATTCAGTTTAAACTGAACTTTTGACTCTGACCTAATTGAAGGGAGGCAATAGCATACAGAATTTTTTTTTTTAATGAAAATCTTTTGGGTTACACTTAGATAATAGTGTCTATTGTGTGTATATGATATGGTTGTGATGTAGTTGAGACTATTGTATTGATGCCATCTTTAATAGATTTAATTTTATATTTATGAAGACAGCTTGGAAAAACAGCGCAAAAAATATAACTACAGATTGTTTGATACTTAAAAATTGCCACAATTATTTGAAATACTGTTAAACGATATTGATTTTTTTTTTTTCAATATAGATTTGGTAGACAAATTAATTAACTTATCTCAAATCAAAAATATAAAAATAGTATTTCTATTTAACAAAAATATATATTGTTACTAGTTTATTTAAATTTGAATTGCCTCTTTAATTCAATCAAGGGAGTATACTTATGTTGACGTCTTAATCCTATGTGTGGAGTCCCTGTAGGGATGAGATGAAATCTCTTAGATCCTATAAACCGCTAATTGGACGGTTTTTATGGTACACTTCTGTCATCCCCCACCATAGACGTTAGTGCAGTGTTCAAGGAGCCACCACGGGAGATATAGAGGGGGCCTTAACCATGACCTGAAATATCTATTGGTCCTCGCCGGATATCGAACCATGGACTCTCAGGTCGACAGTCAAGTGCTTTACCACATGACAGTCCATCTTAATCATATCAAGCCGGCCATGTTCAATGTATTCCGGTATCCGTGATGTCATTGTTTTATATTTTAGAGTATTATATTATTACTAGCTGTACCCTGAAAGACCTATATGCCCTTGATTGGTAGGCTAGGCTATTTTTGGTATCGGGCAGATCCGATTTTTTCATGATTGTTTTTTAAACTGGAATACTGTTTTATTAATTCTTTACTTTACAGAACCCAAATCGCTATTATTTTATTATAATGTATTTGTTGTATTTTAGAGTCTTATATATTTATTTATATAATTATTAGTGCATCTTAAAGGCAAATACATTTTTAATTAATTTTTACGTCCTAGTTTTAAATACTATTGACAGATATTGGATATTTTTTCATGTAATCCTTGGTTTAAATTAGAATAATAAATTGATGACAACTTACTGTAAAATGTATCGAAATATTCATTTGAAATTATCTATCATTATGATGCTTTTAGATTATTTAAAATTTGAGTTAAGGAGTATTTATGAGTCGGGGTAAGTAGTTTACTTAAATCAATAGAATATTTCATGAATTAGCGGCTTAGCTTACTTATGTCATCAAAATACCCCATGCGTTTTACCTTCTATACGATTTTTGTTGATTCATTCATTTGTGTTTTCTTTCACAGAAAGGTATTTTTTTTCTATTTACTGACTTAATAAAAGGGCGAGCTGGCAGACGTAACCAATGGGAAATAATATCCACATGGCAGAAGAAACGGCAAGATTGTTTGATACAATCGCGCGTTTCTTTGTTAAGCACAATCATGTGTTTATGTTTTTGATACGATAATGTATTTCTGTGTTTGATACACTCATTCGTCTATGTGTTTAACACTTTCATGTGTTTCTGTGTTAAGCACAATTATGAGCGTGTTGTATTATTGTATTCAAACTTTATGATGTTCCCCTCCTCTCATTACATCGTGATTCTTATTGTCGCTGTATTGGAATGGTTTTTATATCAATATTTGAATTACTCTGATTTTTTCAATTTGTGATTACTCTGGACTATATTACTCTGTCACATAGGGAGTGTTCAAAGATACTAGCGACCTACATTTAGTTGACATGTGTGATTGTGTGTGTTTAAATGTGTGTGTGTAAGAAACATTGCGTTGACATCTTCTTATATCGCTTCACAGTACAACATTTAAACTCTAACATACAGTACAACATTTAAACTCTTACATACAGTACAACATTTAAACTATTACATACAGTAAATGAATATTCTCCTTTTCATTAATTTGTCTGTGTCCTCATAAAATGGTGCTTATTTTTGTTATATTTTCATACTTAGTAGAACATTGTTAAAGTTAATGTAATTTAAATTGAATACAATTCTATAGAAACTGTAAACCGTAATAGTATCTTTTGTGAACAATTTATGTCTTTTATTTCGTGGCTGCATATGATAGGATTTGAACCCTTGAGCTACATCATTCAGATCGTGTTCACAACCAAGTGACACACGTATTTCGCCAAGTGTCACACGTATCTTGTCTAGTGACACTCGTCTCTTGCCAAGTGACACACTTGTCTTCGTGTCAGCCAGTTTGACTTTCGATGACATTTCTTCTCTGCGATCAGGAAAGATGCGGTGAGGGGGGTGTCTTATATCTCAGTCTTGGGGTTTATTATATAACGCAAATCTAAAGTTTTGTAATAATTATATTTGGCCTCGAGATTTAGATTAGTATAATTAACTGGCCACTTTAGGAAATAGTTTTTAGCAGACGATAGTAAAGACAGACGACCACAGAGATTCATTAGGGAAGGACGTTATTGATATCACTTCATTCACTCTGCAATATTATGTATGTATTTCATATCGACATTAATTATATATATACATAAACTTGCTAACTATCTTTACTCAGTGATTTACAACTGTTTTTATGTGTATCATCTCACACATATATTTGGACACTTAAAAGAAATAAATATACAAGAAACTCGAAGAGACTGACAATACTACAATTTTATATACACCTTCCCAGAAGCAGAAGTTCCACAGCACAGAAGAAATAACAGTAAATATAAATAAATAATATATATACACCAGAAATAATACCAGAAGAAAATGTACACATGACAAGTTTCATACCTTCAAATGAACGAAAACGGACTACTCCAAGGTTTGTCTCTAACATGTGTGTGTTAGCATAAATTAGTTTGTTAAATACTGTCTATCTCTGACACATTTACCTGAATATACTGTCTAACTCTGACACATCAATCTGAACATAACTAGTCTATTCCTAATGATGAATAATTTAACTGATAAAAACTGGTCTGTCAGGTAGTTTTTAGTTGTGGCTATGGTGATATAAATATGTGTTTGAGACTAGAACATGATAACTCATGGAAGTATCTGAATTTTGTTTTATAAGCTCCTATGACTACAGAGAGATTCACTGTGTCTGAAACAACGGAATCACTTAATCTTATCTCCTGAGACTTGTGTTCAGTTTGAGATAAAACCGGATCTAGTTGAGAAGTAAACAGAAAGTTAAGTTCCCCTTGCCCTAAAGGGCCATTGGGGTAGATGAAGTGTAGAATTCATCAGTTTCTACAACTTCAGTATATGAAGGGATTGTGTGGTTAGCACAACTTCAGTATATGAAGGGATTGTGTGGTTAGCACAATTCAGTATATGAAGGGATTGTGTGGTTAGCACAATTCAGTATATGAATGGATTGTGTGGTTAGCACAACTTCAGTATATGAAGGGATTGTGTGGTTAGCACAACTTCAGTATATGAAGGGATTGTGTGGTTAGCACAACGCCCAGTCGTCTTTACTTCCCCAGATAAAGCCAGGTACCCATTTAAATATTGGTGAACATGAAAGACTTCGAACCAACGTTCACCAGGACCTAGACAAATTCCCTTGTTTCTAAACGAGGATCAAACACATGAATCCCAGGCAGTGGCGTAGCGAGCTTAACTCGCGCCCGGGGCACAATATCTTTTTAACGCCCCCCTTTTGAAAACCATATAATATTATATGTAAAATATACCATTTGGCGCCACTTTGTGAGTAGCCCCCCGGGGCATCGTGCCCACACTTGCCTCCCTTGCCCCCCTCCTCCCCTCATTACGCCACTGATCCCAGGACAGTCGAGCGCTGTACGCCACTCAGCCATTCGTCCCATATCTAGTTGAGAGCCCTTACAATAACTTCATGACAACAACAAACAAGTACATAATCAAACAATTAGTTCATCAAATTAGTGTTAGAGTGGTGTGTCCTTCATGTTTGGAGATTCAATTGATGGGGCCATAGAAAACAAAGACAATATATCAAGGCGCGTGCGGCGGCGTATTCAGCCACATTCCCAACAACATGACCGGCACTAGGGGGCTACCGCTGGAATATCCGGGAGGACATCAAAGTGAAAGTAGATAGCATGGACAGTTTATGTTGGCTCTCAAACGGGAGGGAACTGTCCGGGATGTTAGGAAAAAAGTAAATAAAAAGAGCTGGCAGACGTAACCAATGGGAAATAATATCCACATGGCAGAAGAAACGCAAGATTGTTTGATACAATCAAGCCTTTCTTTGTTTGGCACAATCATATGTCTGTTTTATGCACTTATTTGTCTATGCGTTTCACACAATCATGCGTTTCTTTGTTAAGCACAATCACGTGTTTATGTTTTTGATACTGTAATGTATTTCTGTGTTTGATACACTCATTCGTCTATGTGTTTAACACATTCATGTATTTCTGTGTTAAGCACAATTATGAGCTTGTTGTATTATTGTATTCAAACTTTATGATGTTCCCTTATGTTATTAAAAAAAAATCATTACCTAATAAAATATCTGTATTTCTGATATTATACGCACTTGTTGAATGTAAAAGTTAGTTTAACTTTTCAATTTGAAATAGGCGTTAAAACTTTTGAAACGAATTATTAAAGAAATAAATAAATGATATTTAACATTCTAATTTTCCAACAACTTTAATGAACGAGTATTTCCGAATAGTGGTTCTAGTGGTTGTAATGAACGTGATAACATGTAAATATTTAGTTGTAGCAAAATCATTATATGCATATTTTAAAATGATGTTCAGTTATTGAGTTTGTTCGCCAGAATGTTTACTTTTTATTTCACCAATATTAGCTCCATTTCTAGAAACCTGATGTTTTCTGTGACTCATCCTCAGAATTGTTACAAATGATTGGGGGGGGGGGTGAGCAGCGGACAATCTCCTTTTTTACTTCCCTAAATTTACAAAATTAAATTATCATTTTCAATCAATCGAATAACTTTTTATTTTTTTAAATATTTTTTCAAACAATTTTTAATTTACCCAAGTTTCTATGTTTTTTTTTTTCAAAGTGCTTATGTTTTAGTCCAGCGTTCAAATTAAAATATCAGAATGTGTTAGAAAGTGTTGGGTCTTACACAGCTCTTTGTTGATTAGTATTCATTTATTGATTAATAGTAGTTTAATGAAAATATAAACAACTTGAAGACCGTGTGGACCATCGGGACAGAATAGATTGTGCTCACGTGTATCATAATACATAGTGTGTCAATATGTGGATACCCAGACATCTTTATCTTTCCTTATACGGTCATACATTACCAAGTACATATATAACACTGGAACATTCATTATCTAGTCCATGTATAACACTTGGTCATTCATTATCTAGTCCATGTATAACACTGGGTCATTCATTATCTAGTCCATGTATAACACTTGGTCATTCATTATCTACTCCATGTATAACACTCGGTTATTCATTATCTAGTCAATATATAACACTGGGTCATTCATTATCTAGTCCATGTATAACAGACAGTCATTTCTAATGTAGTCCAAGTATAACAGACGGTCATTTCTAATGTAGTCCAAGTATAACAGATGGTCATTTATAATCTAGTGTTTTTTATACAAATGGACTGTACAAATGTATGGACTGTACAAATGTATGGACTATACATATTGTCGAGGAGTTAAGGTTGATTGAAATATTCATTAATTGATTTAGTTTGTGCATGTGTGCTAATCACACTTTTTAAGTAACTCTAGAAAGTATTAATTTTTATATTGCTATGTGACGTAGTTTTTTCTAGTTGACGTCAATGAAGTTTTGCTTAGAGACAAGCTTTGTAGATTGAGTTAGTGGCTGTTTAGATTATGAAGATATTAGACACTTTATTAACTCTAGAAGAAGTTAATATATTTACTTTCACATAGCAACTCATGGATATTATTTGATCTTTCTAAGACGTGCCTTTTTCATTCAACATGTTTGCTATATTAATGTCTTCGTTCAATAAATGTACCAATGAATCAGCCATGCAGTTTTAAGACTCTTATTGATGAATGTTTGTGAACATTTGTGTCAACATAGCAGACTTCACCACGCTACCATACGCCTCCAAGTCTATGCTATTTATCAGCATTCAGAGTATACCATCAACATCAACATTAACAACACATCTAACCTTTACACATGTGTATGGACTGTACAAATGAATGGACTGTACAAATGTATGGGCTGTATAAATGTATGGACTCTACAAAAAATCTACAAAAATGACTAATTAGAGACTTGTCGCTAAATTAGAGCAGGTCCAAAGTTGAGTTACAAGATGTACAGACAAACGCACTCAGAGAAAGTGAAATTTATTAAAAGCACTAGTATCTTGATATTTGACACAAGATACATCACAAACGCGTCTACAGTATCTAGATATATGAAACACGATACCATCACACAAGGGGATGGATAGTCGTGTGGTAAAGCGCTCGACTAATGATGCCGCCAAAAATGTGCGCTATTGGCTATGGTAGAAATAAAAGAAGGTCACAATAAAAACCGTCCCATTTAGTGGTTTATAGGATCTAAGAGATTTTATCTCATCCTTACAGGGATTTTACGCACCATCACAATACTACCACCAGGGCTGGGGAGCCGGTGTCGGTGTCGGTGTTGGTGGTGTCGGTAGTTTTTTTTCCGGTGTCGGTGTTGGAATTTGTACTTTGCCCGGAGTTGGTGTCGGTGTCGGCATTTGCACTTGTCCGGAGTCGGTTTGGTGTCGGCCCAAATACTTCCCCACAAAAAATACTGGAACTTTAATTAAATAATACAGTATTTCTGAATGGTCACTTATAAACTTCCAAGCATCATTGCTCTAGTGTTGTTGGATATGTCTGTACTTGGCAGTGACTTGTTGACTTAGGCAATCGTTAATGATAATCTTGACCAATATTTGAGCATAAGCCTACACATAAATGAGAACTTATTAAAAGTAGCGAATTTGCCGCTTCAGGCGTAACTATAAAAATAACATCCCACATACTGTGGCATATTTTGATGTGAACCATTCACTTTTTATTACTTCAATGTATTCACCGCAGCTACTCTTGATGTCCATATCTAGTATTTTTCGTGACCTTTCAATATTACATGTACAACTGGGTTGTAGAACCAAGAAGATTAAATATACAATTAGACGTGCATCATTATATATATATATATATATATATATATAGTATGAGATATATACAGGGGAAACATACACAATTATCTCCCTTTGCCCCCTCCCCCCAGGTGTCGGCGGATTTTAGAAAACCGACACCGGTGTCGGTGTCGGTGTCGGCGGTTGATGGAATGCCGACACCGGTGTCGGTGTTGGCAAATATTTTGGCCGACACCCCACCCCTGACTACCACAAGTATCTAGATATTTCACACATGATATCGTCACAATAGTACCACCAGTAACTAGATATGTGACACACGATATCGTCACAATAGTACCACCAGTATATAGATATACGACACACGATATCGTCACAATAGTACCACCAGTATCTAGATATACGACACAAGATACCGTCACAATAGTACCACCAGTAACTAGATATACGACACACGATATCGTAACAAGTATTTGTAATCAGTGATCACTTGATCTGGCCTGATATTACCTGGCAGCAGTTGATAAGGATGATATTGTTATTACTAGATCTTGACCTGTGTAAGAAAAGATTTAGTAGCGACTTTTTACACCCCCCCCCCTAAATAGCCAAACAGGCTGTACAGAAGACAACGTTTATTGGCAGGGAAGGGTCCGAACTCTTGACATACACCACAAAGATCCAACTCTCCTCGACCATCATCATCTGCTGTATCCCCACCTTCACATACCACCACGCCGAGTGAGTTATTCCTGAATGCTATGATCTTGTTTTATTTATATGTTAAATGTCCAGCCCGTCTGGTGAATTATTAGCTGTGACAGCTGTGATGACAGTTTCTGGCTACAGCCAGATTTCCAACGTCTAGTGTCAACAGGACGTGTCAGTTAACACGTCACTGCCACGCCCTTATTAGCCAGCGATTGTTTATTTAAGTCTGGGGTGGCCGGCGCAACAGATTCTTTCAAGACGTCACGTTAAACAAAAAGTATTTATTTAATGTCTGTCAATTAAATCTATTTGACACAGAGTGGCTGGTTAATTCGTTATCAATTTAGGGCAATTATATCCATTGAAAATCTTTTTTTTTTATAATACAGAATAGAGATTTAAGTGTGTCAATTCAAGTATTTATTATTAAAATATGGAGTTATACTTTGTTCATTTTATGTTACTAACAATATCACTAATCAACTAATAACATAAAGTAAATATTTTATGAATACTCCATTCACTCAGAGAATTTTGATAACTTCCATTCTATCAATTATAAATTCATGTAAATGTATACAACTTTCTATTTGTATTGTCCAATCTATATAATATTAACTTAATATTTAGAATTCAAATATTCATTAGCCATTGATTCCAGTCTAAATGATAAGTTTTAGGAATGAGCATTACTGATTTCTACATGAGGACTGTTACGAATGGTGTTAGAAAAGTGGAAGTGAGATAAAGGAGTCGAATGTCATGGATCAATAAAAATGAACAGTATTAGTGTGGCAGGCCAGACTCCTACATGGGCTTTAGACAGTATTAGTGCGGTAGGCCAGACTCCTACATGGGCTGTAGACAGTATTAGTGTGGCAGGCCAGACCCCTACATGGGCTGTAGACAGTATTAGTGTGGCAGGCCAGACCCCTACATGGGCTGTAGACAGTATTAGTGTGGCAGGCCAGACTCCTACATGGGCTGTAGACAGTATTAGTGTGGCAGGCCAGACCCCTACATGGGCTGTAGACAGTATTAGTGTGGCAGGCCAGACCCCTACATGGGCTGTAGACAGTATTAGTGTGGCAGGCCAGACCCCTACATGGGCTTTAGACAGTATTAGTGTGGCAGGCCAGACCCCTACATGGGCTGTAGACAGTATTAGTGTGGCAGGCCAGGCCCCTACATGGGCTTTAGACAGTATTAGTGTGGCAGGCCAGACTCCTTCATGGGCTATAGACAGTATTAGTGTGGCAGGCCAGACCACAACATGGGCTGTAGAGATGATGATTATGAAATATCAATAATTTTAAATTAAAAAATATCATATGTAATGTGTAATGTATGGCGCAGATTCTTGCATCGTGTAATAGTTATTGAAACTCTTAAGTTTCTTTGATTGGTGCATGTTAGGATGAGATGAAATCTTTTAAATCCTTTTTGTATCATCAGTGTGGATCGAACCAGTGACACTCAGATCGACGACAGTCAAGCGCTCACCAAGCGACCCTCCCTCCCCTGTATCATGAGTAAAATTGTACATAAAGTCAAAAGTTAATAGTTCATTGTCCCTGGAATCTTTTCGACATCTAGACGACCACACTCTAACAATCAGAGATGAAGCCAAATTTTATCCAGAGTTTGATTGAAGTCAACAGCAGTTTTATTTACTATGGAGCCATAATTGCTCACTTAACATGTCTGTTCACGTAATAAAAAAAAATTGAAATGAGTTCAACGAGGAAAAAAAACAAAGTCAGAGACCTACAATGTAAGTACTTTTGTGTAAGTACTTTTGTGTAAGTACTTTTGTGTAAGTACTTTTGTGTAAGTACTTTTGTGTTTCTCAGCTTTCGATTCCAGCTTTTGATCAGTATGTAAAAAATGTGGACACAGGAAAATGCGCTATACAGACTTTGAGAATAATGACAACAAGCTGATATATATATCGGTGTCAGGTTGTGATAAAAACCAACGGAAATGACTTAACGATTTAAGGTGTAGTTTTGAATTGGATTAGTTGATGAAGTTGATGAAGTAGAATTAATGAAAGATATTCTAGAGTTAGAAATAAGGATGGGTCTGATTTTGTATTTCCCGACTACAAGGAATCCTTGTCGGGGGGGGGGGTACTAAGCTTAAAGATTTCCTCCCTATTGTGGCGGTCCTGCTATAATACTCAATTCTGAAATCTCAGAAAATATATTTCGTATACTGTATGTCACTCCATCTTGTCTAGTCTATTCAACTCCAGTTTAAACTCATTTGCTATTTATATTGAAGCGTTGTTTGTTTTTTTTTTTATTTTATTTTCAAACAAAAGTTGATTCTCAAGCTACAGATGTTTCAGACTAAAACCATGAATAAAAAAGGCGTTACAAACTGGTTTGTTCCATGGAGGGCGGTGAGGGTAAGGGCGGCTGTGAGTAAATATATAGACCAGTTGTTTTATCAATTGTAATTAATAACACATTGTAAAACGTAAGATTTTTTGATCCTGGAGAGACAGATCCATATTTATATCCAGCTGAACTTGCACTATACTGACAGATTCATATTTATATCCAACTGAACGTGAACTGACAGATCCATATTTATATTCAACTGGACTTGTACTATACTGACAGATCCATATTTATATCCTGTTGAACTTGCACTATACAGACAAAGCCATGTAAACATTAAATTATTTTAAAAAAAAAAAGTACTTGTATATTGTCAAATGAAATACGTTTATTCTATTAACTCAGATGTTATCATTCTAGAGCCGATACAAATTATTTATTCAAATACGAGATGTGTTTTAAACTACTTTATTTTATAAACTAGAATTAATTAAATAGCAGATACAATGTATATTTAATTTGAGCAATGACTGTTCACTAAGGGAAATAAAATTACTTAGGCACAACTCTGGGTCAACTACATAGTCACAACTCTGGTTCAACTACATAGGCACAACTCTGGGTCAACTACATAGTCACAACTCTGGATCAACTACATAGTTACAACTCTGCTTCCAATAACATAGTCACAACTCTGGGTCAACTACATAGTCACAACTCTGGGTCAACTACATAGGCACAACTCTGGGTCAACTACATAGGCACAACTCTGGGTCAACTACATAGTTACAACTCTGGGTCAACTACATAGGCACAACTCTGGGTCAACTACATAGGCACAACTCTGGGTCAACTACATAGTCCCAACTCTGGGTCAACTACATAGTCACAACTCTGGGTCAACTACATAGTCACAACTCTGGGTCAACTACATAGTCACAACTCTGGGTCAACTACACAGTCACATCTCTGGGTCAACTACATATTTGAAATTAAAATATTTTCCTAGATTCTCTGGATGATGTCAACATAGAGACAGTCAAAGATTTACAAACGAGACATTTTTATAGAGAGAGATTGTCGTAAATCTTTCTGTAGTACATTTGTATACTTACCATATGTTATATCATATAAGTTATTTTTGTTGAATTTAAATTTTATTGATTTCGCATTCTTCTTGAATGTACTTTTAATTGGATGGCTTATCAACTATTTGAAAGATTCAGTTGTAGCAAAATATGTTTCACTATTTACATCATCTGTCGGCCTAAATGGTATTCTATTGAAATATTAATATCAATAAACATATTTACATTGAAAAAGTAATCAAATGTTCCAATCATAAAATGTTTCAATCATAAAATGTTCCAATCATAAAATGTACCAATCATAAAATGTACCAATCATAAAATGCTCCAAACATACAATGTTTTAACATTTAACACAACAGATTTGACTATCCTTTAAAATCTATGAAAATAAGAACACAAAAGACCTGTTTAGTACTTAAACACTACTTAAAACTATGTTTTTAATTTGATATCCTATGTATAATTGCTCAAGTTTAACTATTTCTTATCAAAGTAAAGCTTTCAACTTAAGTGTACAATAAACAGGCTGTGACAGATACAAACAGAACATCTCAGACAGACAACAGCCGGTCAGGTAAATCAAACAGAACTCGGCTGGAAGAAGCTGAGACCGAAAGAACAAATATTAACCGCGGTAAAAACCCACATGTCCACTCACTTCCGTTTAGAATTCTGCTCTTCTCTTGATTGATGAAAACCTTCTGCTGGATCTGAGCCTAAATTTATTTATAACTAGGACACTCAGTCTCAACAATCAAATATTTAGAGCATTCTGGGTTAAAAAAAAATGTTTAAACATTTCAGATATTAGATTCATTTTAATTAAAAGTGTATTATAATATTAATGTAAATTTAAAAGAAAAACTTGGCTTAAAAGATTTTTTTTAAAAGTTGCATCTATAAGAAAATGTTCAATTACGGACCAAACTTGATATTTTTAAAAAGTTGCATCTATAAGAAAATGTTCAATTACGGACCAAACTTGATATTTTTAAAAAGTTGCATCTATAAGAAAATGTTCAATTACGGACCAGACTTGATATTTTTAAAAAGTTGCATCTATAAGAAAATGTTCAATTACGGACCAGACTTGATATTTCATCCAGGGTCGGCTTTACAACAAGGCCCGCCTTTTTGGTATCAAATTTCTGGGGGCGGCACTAAATGATTCGGTAAAAATAGACATGTTGAAAACATTGCCGCCCTTTATTGACCAATGGATTGAATATTTTGTTAGTGGAGTAACGCCAACATGTTAACATGAAACAAAAGTTATACATTTTTAAAAAACATTTTTATGCATTGCTTTATTGTTAAGTATAACATTTCACAGATGTATGGGTTTTTGCAATAATAATTTTTATCTTTGAATTTGTCGCAGTAGTGGAACATCAAGTATAACAATAGTGGAACATCAAATATTACAGTAGTGGACCATCAAGTATAACAATAGTGGAACATCAAATATTACAGTAGTGGAACATCAAGTATTGCAGTAGTTGAACATCAAGTATTGCAGTAGTGGAACATCAAGTATTGCAGTAGTGGAACATCAAATATTACAGTAGTGGAACATCAAGTATTGCAGTAGTTGAACATCAAGTATTGCAGTAGTGGAACATCAAGTATTGCAGTAGTGGAACATCAAATATTACAGTAGTGGAACATCAAGTATTGCAGTAGTTGAACATCAAGTATTGCAGTAGTGGAACATCAAGTATTGCAGTAGTGGAACATCAAGTATTGCAGTAGTTGAACATCAAGTATTGCAGTAGTGGAACATCAAATATTACAGTAGTGGAACATCAAGTATTGCAGTAGTTGAACATCAAGTATTGCAGTAGTGGAACATCAAGTATTGCAGTAGTGGAACATCAAGTATTGCAGTAGTGGAACATCAAGTATTATAGTGGAACATCAAGTATTACAGACTTCAAGGGCCGCCTCATTCCCGCTCCGAATAGTTCTAAAGTTCTAAACCGATGAAAATACCCTCCCCCCTTTTTTTTTTCAAGTTTCGCCACTGATTGTCTTTTTTCTCTTTGTGTGGCATGGCGTGTTGAGATTAGAGATATCCATGGCGTGTTGAGGTTAGAGATATCTATGGCGTGTTGAGATTAGAGATATCTATGGCGTGTTGAGATTAGAGATATCCACGGCGTGATGAGGTCAGAGATATCTATGGCATGTTGAGGTTAGAGATATCCATGGCGTGTTGAGACTAGATATATCCATGGCGTGTTGAGATTAGAGATATCCATGGCATGTTGAGATTAGATATATCCATGGCGTGTTGAGGTTAGAGATATCTATGGCATGTTGAGGTTAGAGATATCCACGGCGTGATGAGATTAGAGATATCTATGGCACCATCAATCATTGGGATGGCAGAAATGAGTTTCTCGTTAAACTCAGAAATCACATTGACTAGAGGAAGCTGAAATGGCTGTCGATTGTGGGATTATTACTTTTCAATGTTAACCGACCCGTTACAGAAAAAAAGAGGAAAAAATTTGCTCTAATGAACCATCAAACAATCATTTTAGTCTTTGGTTTTCTTCTACGATGTTCAGAGCAGAATAAAACTAGAAGGGAAAGATATGGAACACTGATTGAGTCTTGAGAATGGTTTGCAGCGCGGAGTCTCCAAGAATCTTGACGCAGTTGATCTAAGCAGTGAACTGAAAGACCAGACGATGATGTACAAAACTTCAAATTAAACAAAAATCTACAACTTATATCTCTGCTAATTTACTTGACTCAGTTTCTGTTATGCTGATGGAGAGTGAAGCTTCTCTAAGGTCTAATTGATAACACATGTGTGAACATACATGATATAATAAAAATCATTTTGGGCTAACTTCTCTGGTTACACCTTTTTCTGTTGATAATAAATACGAAATATTTACATTTATGCATCATGGGGGATCTGTAATAAACATGTATTAAACAGAGATATACATATACTGAATTGTTTGACCAACAAAAGAATTTTAATATGTAGATACTATAAGATACAATGTCCACTGTTTATATGACATACATTTACATCAGCCATAAAACTATATTAAAAAATACAAACATGTACATCAGACGCTACACTTTATCAAATGACACACACATTTATAATATATCAAAGTACAAGTAATAAAACTATGCCAAAGACACACATATATATTCAGATGGGCCAATTTGACCTTTTTATGACATGTCATCCCGAAAGATTCTTCTCCCCCCCCCCCCTTTCTCCATCCAGTATCAGTGATATCATCAACAGGAAGGGGGTCTCATATTAGAAAGCCCCGCTGCTGTGTGTTCCATTGAGTGGCGTCACGTTCTTGAAGATCACTGACTCCTATAACCTGTTTTTTCTGGTCTGATAGAAGATGATCCAAGGGAAATCACTCGTGTTGCTGGATATTCGAGTTTCAAATAGATCAGAGCCATTGGAATGCTTTAAAAAAAGTTGGTTTTTTTTTTCAGATGAAAACATTTTAATGGAACAAAACTTTACAGCAAAAAAAAAAGTTGCATTTAGATGTTAGTTTAATATTCAAACGTATAACTTTTTACTTTTTACCAGCAACAGTGTATGTCAGGATTGTTTGTTTTTTTTAAATTGTGTGCATATTGGCTTTACAAGAATTTTAGCTACAAAATACACTTAATAGTTCAGTATATCTTTTTAATAAAAAGTGACACATTTTGTTTACATAACAGCAATTTACGAATAATTGTACTTGCTTTGACACAGGCTAATTTGTATATGTTATCAACATAATACCAGAAACTTGATCTACTTACAACAATACCAGTCAACTTATGTGACACAGATGATCGTAAAAGAAGTAATTAGTTTTAGTTTCCTGAAGATGTGTTTAAGATTTTGAAGTACTTGTAGATATGTCCTATCTGCAGTTATTGGTGGTTGGATCGGGAGGGGTGGAGTGGGGGGTGGGAAAGGAAGGTGGTGGTTGGACGAAGGGTAAGTAGTTGTTATTGTTTAAACAATATTTTGTATATTTCTACTTTTATCAGTTTTAATCTGTGTAAATGTTTGTAATTATTAATTTATTCTTATAACTGTTTGTTTTATACAAATTTTTTAATAGTTGTTAATTTTTTTTTTTTAAATTGTCTTTAATTTGTATAATTGTTACCTTCCAATAACATTCGCTCAAGAAAATGATCAGAAATAATTTTATTTGACCATCTCAAGACTGATGAGTTTATTTTGTCATAAATGTCATAAATTTTTCAATTCCCCCCAACATTGGCTGTGACTTTAGTTTGAGTTGGATTTTACCTTGTTGTGTTGTTGTGGTTATTTACGTTGTAGTGTTGTTGTTTTGTACCTTGTTGTGTTGTTGTGGTTATTTACGTTGTAGTGTTGTTGTTTTTACCTTGTTTTTTACCTTGTTGTGTTGTTGTGGTTATTTACGTTGTAGTGCTGTTGTTTTTACCTTGTTGTGTTGTTGTGGTTATATTTACGTTGTAGTGTTGTTGTTTTGTACCTTGTTGTGTTGTTTTTTTTTTTAATTAGTATACATCGAAACAGATTTTTTTAAAAAACTTCTATTTTCAACATTTTCACAAACGTATTGGGTAAGTAATTGAACGGGACACAAACAGTTAACTAACTCTACTTCAGTTTTGAATCCTATTGATTAAGTCTGTCATTTACCATCAATCAAACACAACTGTGGCCAATCAACTCCCACAATTGACATGGCCAGGTTCATATTGCCACACACTGTTACCGGAAGTGAAGAACAAGCAACAATTTCAGACGTGGAGTTTTGATTCCATTGGACAGTTGACCTGGAAAACTGTCAGTGAATATTGAATGCTGGATAAATTTAGCCGGATACCCTGGAAGCTCATAAGGTTTCTATTCTTCGACCAACAATATGTAACTTAAAGAGGAAACTGTTTAATAGCTCACCCCAGCTATTTGGCGTCTATCTCTAGTATGTAGTTATTATGTTTATATGTAAGACGAAGGGCATGAAGCAAACAGGATGGATAGATAGATAGATAGATAGATAGATAGATAGATAGATAGATAGATAGATAGATAGATAGATAGATAGATAGATAGATAGATAGATAGATAGATAGATAGATAGATAGATAGATAGATAGATAGATAGATAGATAGATAGATAGATAGATAGATGTTATTGTGATCGTTGTTTTAGTTTGTCTACTTAACGGTCATGTTCTTCTGGACAAACATTGGCTTCATTACTGTTTCAAACTAATACGTCTGGACTATCGAACTAGCCTCACTGACCAGAAGGCACGTTCAGCGCCGTGACCTTGCAACAAAAGTCCGGGCAATAAATGGTCACTTATTGACCAGTTAACTACTTTGGTAGACATCAGATTAGTGGGTGCGAGGAAAAAAAAATGTTTTTACGACAAACTGAGTTGGGAGTATTTAAGTGGCATCTCTGATTTATTGACAAACTGAGTTGGCGGAGTGGGGGGGGGGTGGAAATTAAGTGTTTTTTGAGTAGCAGGGCCGACGCTGGTGTTATCTGTGGGGACATTGTGTGACCAGCTGATGAAAGATGGCGGTGATAAAGTTAATGTGAGAAATTGTCTGCATCTCTAGTCTGGAATGGAAGAGAGATGTAAATAGATGAGGAGAGATAGCTGGAGAAGACATGGGTATAGATGTAAATAGATGAGGAGAGATAGCTGGAGAAGACATGGATATAGATGTCTGTAAATAGATGAGGAGAGATAGCTGGAGAAGACATATATAGAAGTAAATATATGAGAAGAGATAGTTGGAGACATAGATATAGAAGTAAAATAGATGAGGAGAGATAGCTGCAGGAGACATAGATATGCAATTAAATAGATAAGGAGAGATAGAGAAATGCACACATATGCCCACGCCAATAACATATAACCAAATAATTATAAAACTTTATACTTGGAAACATATTTTTAACTCAAACATAAGAGCGTACATTGAAATACATCTTTTTTTTTTCAATCTTTAATACATTCTTATATATTTACATACGCTTGCATCTATACATACAACATACAATAATTTTCGCCTATATGTTAATATAAATATGTAAATATTCTTTAACGTAATGAATCATACTATGCTTTCTTGTTAGATATATGCATGCCAACATACAACTTACAGTAATACAGATATGAAGATTGTGTAAGAGACTAATTTCAGATAATTTCCTGATTAATCAAAAATTTAAATATGTTGTGTTACAGCTGGAACATCTCTAGAATAAATAAAGCCTAAATGTTTCAATATTGTGGCCTATATATACACTAGACATAAATAATGGCTCATTGTTTCAATATTGTGGCCTATATATTCACTAGACATAAATAATGGCTCATTGTTTCAATATTGTGGCCTATATATTCACTAGACATAAATAATGGCTCATTGTTTCAATATTGTGGCCTATATATTCACTAGACATAAATAATGGCTCATTGATTCAATATTGTGGCCTATATATTCACTAGACATAAATAATGGCTCATTGTTTCAATATTGTGGCCTATATATTCACTAGACATAAATAATGGCTCATTGTTTCAATATTGTTGCCTATATATTCACTAGACATAAATAATGGCTCATTGTTTCAATATTGTGGCCTATATATTCACTAGACATAAATAATGGCTCATTGATTCAATATTGTGGCCTATATATTCACTAGACATAAATAATGGCTCATTGTTTCAATATTGTGGCCTATATATTCACTAGACATAAATAATGGCTCATTGTTTCAATATTGTGGTATATATATATATATATATATATATATATATATATATATACACTCACTTCTGGCATCGCGATATCACGGTTACAAAAACAAGCGTGGCTTCAAGTTTCACATGACAGACATTCTGCTTTGTGTCATGATTCTGTTGGTTACTTTGTTACATTATATTTGTTTACACTCGACAACGCCTCGCGTGTCAAGTCAGTTTATTGGTTTATTAAAAGTTATAACTCACAGACTCTGGTGTCATCATGTTATCTTTCTTCCTCGCCTGTCAGTTGTTTTAATGCAGTTCTATTTTGAAATTTTCATTTGTGGACTTTGCCTGAGTCAATTAATTCATTAGCAAATATCTTCAAAATGATTCTCTATGTTGATCAGTTATATTTTCGTCAATGGCTGATTGGAAATCTAGATAAATGACCTTACTAAATACAGTATTTAATTTTTTTTTAACTCAATCTGGAATATAAGAAATGAATGTACCAATCAAAGGGGCAGAAGATAAAATATGTGTAGAAGAACTGAGAGGCTAGAACTAAACAATAAAATTGACACATTGAGATACCACTAGAACTAAACAATACAATTGACATATCGAAATGCCACTAGAACTAAACAATACAAGTGACACCTTGAGATACCACAAGAACTAAACAATATAATTGACACATTGAAATATCGCTAGAACTAAACAATACAATTGACACATTGCAGCACCACTACCACTAAACAATACAATTGACACATTGCAGTACCGCTAGAATTAAACTATACAATTGACACATTTCAGTACCGCGTCGTCTATATTTCTTTTTCCTTTTAACTCCTGTAGGTTTATTGGATCTCAACTGATCAAGACAGCGGACCCAGTTTTGGGGGTCAATCTTCTTCTTCAGCTGGGCCCATAACATTCCAGCCTCTTTTATTTCACTTTCGACTGTTCAACGTCTGTCTTGTTCTCCCTGTTTTTTCTCTTGCCCTGTGGATTGCAGTTCTTGTCTAGTTACATTGTCAACTGGTTTTCTATGGGTATGGCATATCCATCAGTCATTTTCCTTTTTCCTATTTTCAGTTTAATGGGCTATTGTTTAGTTATCTCCCACAATACAATATTTGGATTTTTTTTAGGGTAGAAGAGATCGTGATTTGGCGCAGGCATCTGTTAACAAATCTCTGTAGTCTGTTCACCTGGATACATGTAAATAATACACCTTGATATGTAATTATTCACCTCTGACCTTACCATTTCTTCTTTTTTAGTCCAAAATATTTTATTTGAAAGACGTCTTTTGTTTTTGAGATGATCATGAACACTTGTCATCATGATTAGTCTGAC
>JAGDYQ010000297.1:763384-786725 GCA_021962125.1 Bulinus truncatus
TTTGGTTTCACTTGACGAACAGATTTGCTTTCATTTGACGGACACATTTGGTTTCATTTGACGGACAGATTTGGTTTCATTTGACGGACATATTTGGTTTCATTTGACGGACAGATTTAGTTTCATTTGACGACCTTTGACTTTGTTTCTCCAAAAATTACATTAGATATCACGTTGTAATCGTCAAATCCACATTCCGTGCACGACATTTCTAGTTTACACTTCTACCCGTCTAGACATACTTCACGTCTATGTCAACACCAGTAGTTTACATTGTGTGTAAGAAAATTGATTCTTACACAACTGTATCAACAACTTGTTATAAAGCAGAATGTGAATTATTAACACATCCACTCAGCTGTCTGAAGAATGTAAACATTGACACATGAACGTAATTACCAGCTAATTAATTATACGACTAACAACCAACCGTTCAATCATACCGTGTCCCACAGATCAACATTCACTGCTGGGATGCTGAACCATGATGACCGTTACCACACATGATTATTTGAACTAATAGTAAATATGTTGTGATACATTGCATTTCATGATACCCATGTAACAATTTTTCTTTAATCATAAAGATGTCTTCCATCAAACGAAAGAGAATTACTATTACAATTAAAACTTGTATTTGTAAGACGATCATTACTTGTATCCTATAGAATTGAATGTAAACAATCTACTACACAAAGTGATACAACAAAAATGATAAATAAATAATATCTGGGTTTCTTGAGACAGGGTGGTCTTCTATTAGCCAATAGAGAATATAGAGAACGTTTCTGTTGTCACGTGACATAAAGCATTACATATTTATATAAATGTACAGATGAAAACAAATCCAAAAAAAACTTAGTTTTTGAAAAAAACAAAAAAACTGAATGTTTTATCTGTATATTTGGTAACTATGAGATATTTCATAGCAACACATATTAAGTACAAATAAATAACACAAATAAAATATTTTTACTAATGTATTTGTTATTTTTCGTTAGAAAAAGAAAACAAACCGCCTGCAACCTTCGAGTTCAATTCCTGGGTTCAATTCTCACTCGAGGATGAAAACAATTTTTCTTTTAAATAACGTTTCCTTTAGGTCGTTAAAAGGGAAAAAAAAATAAATGAAATAAATAAATAGACCAATACAATTACATTGACATTTTAATAATGAACTCAATGTTGAACTATGGTCAATCTCTATGAAAAGATTTTCCGGTAAATAAATAAAATCACATGTGAAGATAAATATGACACATTAATACAGTAAATAATAAGAAATTGAAGAACTCACTGATTGGTTGTCAAATACAGCGGCCGGCAACTTTTTTGACCTCACGGAGCACTACATTCAATTGTTTAAATCCACGGAACCCTCCCCCCCCCCCCCCCGATCCAACTCCCATCCTTCTACCCAACAAGTAAATATTTGAAAGAGTATGATCATAGAAGTCCACATTTACTAATAATAACTAGTAGTAAATTAATGTTTCATTGAATGGCATTTGAAGTTGTTCTTTTAATCACAATACGCTTGTTTAGTCTTAACAATGTTAAGCATTAGTAAAAAAATACATATGTAACTTTTTATACAATAAAGTAAGAATGAAAAATTTGATTGTGGCATTTGCTCCTGTTTTTCTGAAATATGTTTATGGATTTACTAGATATTAAGCCCGGCGTTGCCCGGGAAATCTATGTGTAATGTGAAACCCCTTCCTAATCAATTTAATTAGGTGCTGATTTATGCCACCTTCCTAATGTGCAGAAATGACTACATTTCATACGTCACAAATTACGTTTTACCCGTTTTAGCAACCAAACCAAACCAAGCAACCAACCGAACCAACCAATCAAACCAACCAAATCAAACAACCAACCAAACCAACTAACCAAACCAGCTAACCAATCAACCAAAAAATAACCATCTGAGCCAACCAACAAACCCAACCAAGCCAAACCCGCCACAAATTACGTTTTACCCGTCAACACTAACCAACCAAACCAACCAAACCAAACAGCCAAACCAGCTAACCAAACCAACCAACCGAACAAACCGATCAACCAACCAAACCAACCAAATCAACCAAAGCATACCTACCAACCATACCAAACCAAACACCATTAGTTAAAGATATGAGTGCTAATTAATGTCACCCGTTACGTTTTACCCTTAATTCTCTCAATATTAAAATCAAAACGAAGCATTCAAAAAATCTTTTATAAAAATGAACTGAAAAGTAATCCAGCATCTTAAGCCTGTTCCATTCTGGACACAGGACGTGTTAGCGCGTTTTCGTGTTATGTTAGCTTTCAGTAAATATTTGTAGATTTTCGAAATAGATTCAATTGTGTAATGCATATATCTGGAAAAAAATATTATAAAATGAAAATGACATAATGATTAATATAGCTTATATAGTAGAAAACGGTACCCTGATGCCAAGCCCTCAGAGGGCATGACCAAAATTATTTAAACCAAATTTATGTTAGGGAGATAGATACTTTTGGGGCCCCTATGGCCCTTATTCTCGTATCGCTACGTAAAAAGTGTAGAATGGGGCCATAAAAATGACATAATTATTCATATAGCTTATATAGTAAAAACGGTACCCTAAGAAACACTGATGCCCAGCCCACATAGGGCATGACCAAAATTAATCAAACCAAATTTATGTTAGGGGGATAGATACTCTTGGGGCCACTAGGGTCCTTATTCTTGTATCGTTATGTATAAGGTGTAGAATGGGCCCATAATTATTAATATAGCTTATATAGTAAATTATTAATATGGCTTATATAGTAAAAACGGTACCCTAAGAAACACTGATGCCCAGCCCTCAGAGGTCAGATCGCGAAATGGACTTTTGATGCAGGCCAAGACCTACAAAAAAGTATATACATCATGGGTGTAGGACTTATGGTTGCTGAGATCTAGGGTGATGACAGACGGACAAAACGGAAACATAGCGCATTCGACTTCTCGAAAATGCGCTAAAATAACTACTTTATTATGCCATTCTGCAGCACAAAGGCAAGTTGATGTGGTACGATACAGCACCCCCGCACAAGTTCAATTCGGCTTTATTAGTTTAAAAAAATGAACAAATGTACATCGGGAAATGACGTCATAGAGGACTTTTATTTATAGCGACGGCGTTCCCATTCTGCTAAAATATTTGTAACATCCGTAAATGACGTAATAGATTATTTATAGCGACGGCTTTCCTATATCGCACGGACGACAACATAAGCACTTTATTAGTAGGAAGGTTCTAACGACTTCACTGTTTGTCTGAAATACGTTAATGGATTTAAGGTTTCATTGACTTCATTGTTTGTCTGAAATATGTTTTTTGATTTAAGGTTCCAATGACTTCACAGCAAGACAAAAGTATGTTAAATAATAAGCCGAAATAATAATAGAAAGACATTGATCAAGACGTCACAATCTTTCTATGGGCCCCTAATATTTTCTCAAGGACACCTACGGCTCCGTGCACCTTTGGCTGCCGACCTCTTTTCCAACAGTACAGTAGTGACTACTGAGTAAGCCAATCATTGTATGTGTGTTAAAAAATTAATTCACAAATGTTTCATAACTGTAGACACCACTGTGTCACTAAAAAAAACCTCACGTCCTAAATGTGTGTCAATAAATTTCTGTTGATGAGTCAATTACATCTCAGACACCCCTAGCAACCATTTCCGTCACCCTAAACTATTTCAAAGTGCAGTTATCACAGAAAGCTTTTAGCATGTCGACTCTACATTGAGGAAGGGGAAAATAAACCAAGATCTCGTATGTCCGGTGGGGGGGGGGGGTGGAAATAAACCTAGATCTCGCGGCAGTTGTCAACTCAGATTGTAACTAGATGTTTCATTACTCACTGTAGACTTTCCATCTTTGTCTTAACGCTACACATCTGGGGGGTCAATAGCGCTGGACGGCACTGACCCTTATTGCCTGATCTCCCTTTCCATTTTAAGAATTCTGTTTCAGATTGTCTTCTTGCCCCACATCTAATGCCCCTCCCCCCTCCACACATTAAATGGGGGAGGGGATGGTCAGAATATAACCTGACGGCCATTATGAGTTGGCGGGACGACTTCCCCCTTTCCTTACTTCTGGCTTAATCTCCATGGCAGTTTTGTTGTCTACTATCATGACCTATATATTACTAATGGGTAGTATCGTGTATACTGTGGTCTAAAGTAATGGATATCTTATATACTGTGTTCTTAAGTAGTGGATATCTTATATACTGTTGTCTAAAGTATAAAGAATATCTTGTATACTGTGGTCTAACGAAGTGGATATCTTGTATACTGTGGTATAAAGTAGTGTATTTTATCTTAAACACTTTGGTCTAAAGTTGTGGATATCAAATTAAATACTGGGAATTTCAGTAAAGGATTTTACCGCAGATATTGTGATCACAAATTGGGGATATCAAATTAGAGGGTGTGTTGTAAAGTAGTGAATGTCAAATTATATGCAATGATCTAAATTAGTGGTTAGTATAATTAGATGCAGTGACAATGTGGTGAAAAGGTCTCCACTTTACTCTTTCTGTCATATGATTTAGAATATATATTATGGCCAGGCCAATCGTTAATGTTCGCTATCCACTCCTTTCTGTGGCAGCCTCTCTTCCACGCTCCTCAAATGGTACCTTAAATTATAATATTATTAAGGGGTAATGTGGCCTGACACATGCCCAGACCACGTCATATTTTGTACGTTTCACTGTAGCCAGGAGTAGTTCATGAGGGTCCACCAGGCTGTAGCCAGAGGTAGTTCATGAGGGTCCACCAGGCTGTAGCCAAGAGTAGTTCCTGAGGGTCCACCAGGCTGTAGCCAGGAGTAGTTAATGAGGGTCCACCAGGCTGTAGCCAGGAGCAGTTCATGAGGGTCGTCCAATCATTATAATGACTTTATAAAACAACTTAGCGCCAATACTTTTCTTAGTCATTATGATTATTATAAATATTTGTATGATATTAGAAGGAATTATTGTAGTGTAGTGCAAGGTTATTACATCATAACATCAGTGTTGTATCTAGTTACTTTCTCATCAATTCTTCAAAACTTGTCAGTCACGTGTCATTATTATGTCTATTCATTGGTCGCATACAGCGGCAAACATTGCACTACAACATCTAAAGGGACTTTGTGTCGTGTAGTGTTAGCATCTAAATCATATTTATAAAATAAAGACACATACTTAAGTACAACTACATGTATGATGATATCAAACTCAGTTCTTATAATAGGTAAAATATTTTAATATTTATCCATCATATTAAGTGACCAAGATGTACTTATGCAATATGCTGGACAATATATCTTGCAATTTACTGAAGACAGTGGCGAGTAAAGGATACACACTTCTCCACATGTCATTGGATAGTCTCGCACCATCTATTACTGTCAAATCAACCTAGGGATGGTCAAACACTAACTTGTTTTATCCTAGGCCAGGGTGATATACATTTGTACATAAAATAATAACAAACTTCAACAATCAAAAATAGTCTATAAACAAAAATGAAACAGTTTCATGTTACATAAAATATGAATATGTATAATTTTTTTTTAAAATGCTGCCAATGAAGAAATGGTAACCTGAAGATCAATGACGTCACCATTTCTCGCTGGTAAGGATGGGCCTGGCTTACGGCAATTGTCCAACGTTGTTTGTATTGCCTTATTATTCGAGAAACTGAACGCTACGTCTGTCGTCAGGATCGTTTTTAAGGAGGAGGTTCCCTATCAGATTCAAGTAGAGCAAGAACATCGTGTTCGTTAAAACCTTCCAAGCCGAAATCTTCTATTAGATCCAAAATATTTTGCCTTATTTCAGAAAGAAAATTAACTTCTGTATCCAGTGCTCAACCTAGGGATTTTAAGGCCCCTCATTGGGGGCCTCTGCATTCTGACATTCTACAACATGACATAAGATAATGTACTTTATATTTAATGTTAAAAAATATTTGGGGGCCCCCTCAAGCTAAGGCCGTGGGACTTTTGAATTTGGACCCCCTCCCCCCCACCCTAGGTACGCTTCGGTCTGCATCAGTACTTTTACACATTCTGTGCACATTTTTTTCCATACATGGTTCATTGTTGTCAATTTTGATTCCTTCCATCATTCACTGATGCTGTCAACAGTATCCTTGATGTTATAGTTTTTCCAAAATGTTTTAATTGAAGATTCACCATTGGTTTCCCTTATGTTGAGTTGTCGGAAAGTTCTGTGTAGGTAATGTGCCTTAAAAGTGACTATTGCACCCTTATCCATTGGTTGGATCAGTGCTGTTGTATTTTCCGAATGATACTCAATCATGACATCTTCAGATATTTCGGATAAATTAGCAGGATTTCCTGGTGCATTATCCAAAATTAGCAATATTTTTTCATTCTGTACAAAGTGTTTTTTTTTTGGCAGTTATAGCGAAACATTTTAGGCCGTATATCGAAAACGTTCCTGAATTGATGAAGGCCGTTATAGCGAAATGCCGTATAAAGAGCGGCCGTATAGCGATGTATGAGTGTATATTGAAAGCAACTGGCCCTGATCACTGGCACGGTTTTATAAAAAAAACATGACTTATTAAAAAGTTAAAACTGTATCACCCATACATTTTTAGCACTGACCAATATATAAAACAACTAATACAACATAGAAGAAAACTATCAAGAGCTATATATTAAAATCAAAATAATAAGTGAAAAGTCAGAAATTAGTTACAGACCAAACTTTATAAGAACAAAAAAATAATAAATTACAAGAAATAAAAAATAAATAAAAAAAAAATTTACAGGACAATATCATATAAATAAACATGTCCATTTATCTGATCGTTAGCTGATGGAATGATATTTTGGCATGAACAGGAGGGAGTGTGTGTGGGGAGGGGGGTGAGAAAAAATTGTTTTGGGGGGAGAGTAGAGGAGATGGGGTTAGGACCTATATTTCGGGCTAGGCTATCTTCCATCTAGCTGACTTGAGTTTATTTACTGGCGTCAATGTCTTTGATTCTAAATCTAACATGTCGTCTGGTCGTACGCATCTTTTTTTTATATAGGCATCCATTTTATGTGCTGCCAACTGCATGTACTTAATTGTTTTATATAGGCATCCATTTTATGTGCTGCTAACTGCATGTACTTAATTGTTTTATATAGGCATCCATTTTATGTGCTGCCAACCGCATGTACTTAATTGTTTTATGTGTGTGAAGTCACTGTAAGGATGAGATGAAATCTCTTAGGTCCTATAGACCACTAATGGGACGGTTTTTGTGGTGCCCTTCTTTCATCACCACCATAGCCGATAGTGCAATGGCCATAGAGGCACCACGGGAGACATATAGGGAATTTGAGCCAAGACCTGAAAAATGTTTATATTTAGGTACAGACCGCAGAATATAAATTGACATACTCAGTATAATACATAATTCATACCCCACAATTTAGGCCAATTTACAAACTGTATATTTACATTAAATGAATTGACGAAAGACAAAGCCATACGATATGTTTTTTTAGGGACTGATAAAACAATATTCTCTGCTTTAGATATGGCATAGAGTTTCTAATGTACATTTAAAATTCATGTTTTTATTATTTGTTTCTAAATAACAGAACACATCAATGACAAATATCTCTAATACATCTCGCTGTCGTTTTCAACTTCCATTTTCATTTTGCAATTAGATTTTCGGATTTTTTTTTCATACCATCAGTTTGAAGGTGTATTAGCCAAGTAACGGGTGTGGCGCAAGATGAAGGAGTGCCACGTGACGATTGAAACATTTCCAATACTTGTAACCAACACCATTAGGCGGATGGGGTTTAATAGGTTAAAAAAACATCTCCGTGCTAGTTCACGCTCACCCCCCCCCCCCATGTGTAAAAAAAAAACCCTTTCCATTTTATGTTTCACATATTACGTTTTTACCTGTCAACGTTACAGCTTAGTCCTGATACATTTTTTAAACACCAATTAGTTTCTCATTTTTTAAAAATCAAAATGGTAGATAGTATTGATACAATTTAGAGATTTTGTGTATGTCTACAATTGTGTATCAACTCTAGTTTACTATGAAGCTAGTATTACTATGTTAAATCCATGAATTCTCCAATGTATCACATGTTGTTGTCTAATTGTAACTGTAGTTAATTTATCATCCATTTTGGCTGTATACCATTAAGTTTATAGAATATCTTAAAATACAGATAGCTAAAAAATACGAAAATACAAAGGACATTTAATAAATACGAAAATACAAAATAAAAAGGGCATATAATAAATACAAAATATACAATGGGCATTTAAAAAATGCGAAAATACAAAGAGCATGTATTAATTACAAAAGAAAACAAAGGTCATATAATAAATACGAAAATACCAAGGGTATATTAGCGCGAACTTTTTTTTTTAGATATATACATTTGCTCACTTTAGTGACTGGACTCTCAGACTTACAGTATTCCACATTTATAGATTTAGAGATTAATACAACGTACTTCAATTTGTTACGTTAATGGATTGAGAAATCCATGACATTTAATGTCGTTAAATTTATATTACTTCTATGAAACAAACAACATTATAAATAAACAAGCAACCAAAGAAATGTAGTGTGATGCGATACTACATTCATCTTATTGTAATAAATAGATTACTTGATAGTAATAAATAGATTTACTTCATTAAAGTACATACATGTATCTCATTATAGTACATACATGTATCTCATTAAAGTGCATATCTGTATCTCACTAGCTGTACCCTGCAAAACATTTGCATAGAGTTATATCCCCTTAGGCTTGATCGGTAGGCTGGGTTATTTTTGGGTTTCGGGCAGATCCGATTATTTTCATGGTTGTATTTTAAACTGGAATACTGTTGTACATGTATTAATTCTTTACTTTCGATTTAACGCACACTGAAAATGAGTATTATTATATATTCTATGTAATTCACCAGCCCTCATTGTCAATTATAAAAAATGATATCTGTGAATAAATGTGAATAGTAAATGTGAATATCATGTTGCTAAAAGTACATTCATCCTAATCTGTGAATAAATGTGAATAGTAAATGTGAATATCATGTTGTTAAAAGTACATTCATCCTAATCCATTATGTTGGTCTACATCCCAACAATGACACCTCAGTGTTCTTTGAACTTACCACCTGACAGTGTCATGTTTCGTACCACCATGCATACAGCGATCTTTATAGATTGTCAATGAATTCAGGCAAACAATTGGATCAATGCGTTTACACTGTAATGATCAAAGTGCAGTGTAGACTTTCTTTCAAAGGTTTATATTATAGCTTACACCGAGTCAACAATAACAATGACAAATATATCATAGCTAACATTGACTCATTATGGAGAAATAACAATAATATAAACATTCATTGACTGACCCCATAGATCAATACTTGTTAAAAGAAAAAGAACATAAATGAAAAAAATATTCGCTTCTTTCAGACTTTTTCACCTAAATTGATTGTTGACATATTTAGAATTTATGACTAACTCGCAGCAGTCTATGAACTATTTGATGAATTTATGCAGAATATTGGAAATGTTTACATGGAACACTGTATGGAGATAGATGTTCTTCAGACTGTTATATTATTATCATTAATATTATGCTAAATATTAGGGCAAACATAGAAAACTACATAAACCAATTTAAAAAGAAATGAAGAACATAACTAAATAGACTGAAGTAAAATAAAATCCAATATTTGTAAAAGACAAGCAAATATAAATAACGCATTCTTGTATTGTCATATAAATTGAAAATCCTATTATCCCTCTGAATTATTTCAAAGCAATTGCGTCTTTATGTACTCTCATCATACATGTCTGTATGTACTCTCATAATACATCTCTTTATGTACTCTTATAATGTATATTTTTTCCAGCATCTCACTTTTATTATTTTTTATCATTTCATAATACGTCCTCAAATCTGGTACATAAACATGACATCTTTAAAATGCATTCGATTCGAATTTCATAAAAGCCTGAGTTTCTTTAAGCCAGGAGAACTTCGGTATTAAATTGCTGCAATAAAAGCTTTTACTAGAAGCAACTAATGGTGTTTTCGTTTGAAGTTTTCAATAAAAAAATAAACAAAAATTTAAGTGTACACACTAAATTGAAGAATACTCTCACAGAAAAATGATTAGGCATGTCATATGTACTACTTTACACAACATCCATAAATACTTGTATCTCACAGAAAGTTGATACGGCATGTCATATGTACTACTTTACACAACATCCATAAATACGTGAATCGCACAGAAAGGTGATAAGGCATGTCATATGTACTACTTTACACAACATCCATAAATACGTGTATCTCACAGAAAGTTGATAAGGCATGTCATATGTACTACTTTACACAACATCCATAAATACGTGTATCTCACAGAAAGTTGATAAGGCATGTCATATGTACTACTTTACACAACATCCATAAATACGTGTATCTCACAGAAAGTTGATAAGGCATGTCATATGTACTACTTTACACAACATCCATAAATACGTGTATCTCACAGAAAGTTGATAAGGCATGTCATATGTACTACTTTACACAACATCCATAAATACGTGTATCTCACAGAAAGTTGATAAGGCATGTCATATGTACTACTTTACACAACATCCATAAATACGTGTATCTCACAGAAAGTTGATAAGGCATGTCATATGTACTACTTTACACAACAGCCATAAATACGTGTATCGCTGTCCTATTTCTATTGCAGGAGATCTATGGCTATTGGATACATTAATCCAAAGTCTACTGGCTCCTTGTTAGACTTTACTTTCATTAATGTTTTCCTCACAAAAATATATCTATTAAATTATCTGGTTAAAATTACCGTGTTGATTGCTGTTATCTAACTGTGCCATACTGCCTATCTTCGCCTGAATATTTCATTGTATTTTTTTAACACTGCCTGGTCAAATTTCCCCAGCTCTGTATGTCTATGCATTTCCCCCCTCTGTATGTCTAGTTATTTTCCCCACATCTGTATGTCTAGTTATTTCCCCACCTCTGTATGTCTAGTTATTTCCACACATCTGTATGTCTAGTTATTTTCCCACATCTGTATGTCTAGTTATTTCCCCACCTCTGTATGTCTAGTTATTTCCCCACATCTGTATGTCTAATTATTTCCCCAGCTCTGTATGTCTAGTTATTTTCCCCACATCTGTATGTCTAGCTATTTCCCCACATCTGTATGTCTAGCTATTTCCCCTCATCTGTATGTCTAGTTATTTCCCCCAGCTCTGTATGTCTAGTTATTTCTCCACATCTGTGTGTCTAGTTATTTCCCCAGCTCTGTAAGTCTAGTTATTTCCCCTCATCTGTATGTCTAGTTATTTCCCCACCTCTGTAAGTCTAGTATTTCCCCAGCTCTGTATGTCTGTTATTTCCCCAGCTCTGTATGTCTGTCATTTCTCTCTTTGGCATCTGTGTGAACGTCAACAAACACCACTATAACAGCGAACTCTCTGGTGCCAATTCGCCATGTCATACTGAAACATTGCATTTAGAGCTCATCGATAAACTGGCCCACAACCAAGGCAATCACGTCATACCAGTGACTGGGAAAATCTGTTGCTCATGTAATCTGAATATGTCATACCAGTAACTGGGAAGATCTGTTGCTCATGTAATCTGAATATGTCTTACTTGTAACCGGGAAGATCTGTTGCTCATGTAATCTGAATATGTTGGCACATGGGTTAAATATTGAGCTAATACTAATTTCTCTTGAATTTTGATTGGCTCCCAGAGAGTATTATTAAATAGTTTGCACCGAAGTAAAGTACGAAGTAAATGTAGGTCATCAGTTTTATGAAGTAAATATATGTTATTAAATGTACAAAGTGTATGTAGGTCATGAATTGTACGAAATATATGTAGGTTCTTGATTTACGAAAGGTATATGTAGGTCATCATTTATACGAAGTTTATGTAGGTCATCAGTTGATACGAAGTTTATGTAGGTCATCAGTTATACGAATTATATGTATATCATTAACTGTACAAAGTATATATAGGTCACATTCATTGCCAATTAAGCCAACAAACCAGGACGGGCTATCAATTAATAAGGTTACAGAAGACGTAAAGACATGAAACATTAAGAATGTGTTCTGCACAGGAAGAATGCCACCTTATTTTTTTTTTTTTTACAGAGTCCTACGTCACATTCGCACTGGGAGAATGCCACACCTAAATTTGAGAAAGACAAAGAGTCCCACCATATTTCAGTACAGAGGAAATGCATCAGAGATAGCCACTTTTTTTGACACTGAGAGGCTAAAAACCATCCACACCCAATACCACCAATAGATTTACATGTCAGATACTCACATAATCTATGCCACCAATAGATTTACATGTCAGATACATAATCTGTACCACCAATAGATTTACATGTCAGATACTCACATAATCTGTACCACCAATAGATTTACATGTCAGATACTCACATAATCTCTTGCATTCAGCTGCTAGCGTTAAGTGGTGTGTAGTTTCGTTATACGACGGTTATGTATTTAAACAATAAGCCCTGTCTCCCTACTAGACTGTACATCAATTGATACTTTCATCTTATTCGTCAGTTCGTGCTAAACACGAATGGGGCTTTAAAAATGGGTTTAAAGTTTTAACTTTGATTTCGTTTTGCAAATTCCCCCCCCACTGGCTGATATAGTTATGGGTCAGCTGATGGTGTGAGTCATTTCTCTTCTGGGACGAGTAAAAAAAGTAAAGATAGGCACAGTAATCTTTTAAACGTGTTGACCTTTGATAGTTTTGAGAGCCATAGGTCACTCTAATAAAGTGTCACAGTCTTCACTAATGGATATGGGCAGACAACTGGTTTTACACCAATGTCTGTGTTTCCACTATTACACTTTAGTATAATTAAGTTTCGTTAACAACAATTCCATTACTTAGATCAGATTTTTTTTAAATCTCGTGTACATCTGTTTGATTAATACGTGGAGTGTTCATGTAAATATGTATCTATGTGTATGAAACCATAAATACATAATTATATGTATGTTCATAATTATGTATCTATGTGTGATGTCCATAAATACATAATTATATTATGTTCATAATTATGTATATATGTGTATGTCCATGTTCTAGGAGGCAAGTGACAGACTATATAATCTATGAGGGTGGTGTTTTTGTTGACTGTTATTGTTGTCAAGGTGATGGTAGCTGATGTCTTGTATCAAAGTCAAATTTTATTTCGATTTATTTATGAATCATACAATTAAACGTTATTACAAAATAAATTAGAAATCATTTCCATTGGTGGGGTGGGGGGGGGCAGGGTAGGGATGGGTGGGGGTGGAATGGGCAGGCCCGTATATTTATTGGTGGTGGGGGGGGGCAGTGTGGGTAGGGATGGGTGGGGGTGGAATGGGTATCTCGTATATTTATTGGTGGTGGGGGGGGGCAGTGTGGGTAGGGATGGGTGGGGGTGGAATGGGTATCTCGTATATTTATTGGTGGTGGGGGGGGGTGGGTGGGGTATTGAATATTTTTTACATAGGCCTTCATTGTTATAATGGAGATGGAAGTGATTTTGTTTTTAAAATTTTATTTTATGTGTCTGATAATATGTATGTATTCGGTCATCTGATTCCATGAGTGTTTTGTATTTTGAAGGCTTTAATTAAACAGGAATATAATCAAAACGTTCAACTTTTAACTTTACAGGTCATTGGCTGGCATGTATCAGGCCCCTGGTATTATCAAGTAATTGATTCATCTGATTACACCCACCCACAAATTTCTGTCTTCTTATCATGAAATACTGTTTCCATAGTGACAGAGGCCAATGACTATATTATAGCTGCAGATATTGTACTCCATTGTACATAAAATACTAATAATAATTAAACCTTGATGTATGAGTGTCTACCTATATCAAACTAAAGTTATCCTACCAAACTAAAGTTATCCTATCAAACTAAAGTTATCCTATAAAACTTAAGTTATCCTATCAAAGTGTAAAAAAATTAAAAAGAAAGTAAAATGAATGAGATTCCTATTCAAATACTTTATTGTACAGCTATGTATCTATCTATCTATCTATCTATCTATCTATCTATCTATCTATCTATCTATCTATCTATCTATATTCATCTACTCTATCATATCTATCTAATCTATCTATCTATCTATCTATCTACTTCTATCTATCTATCTATCTACTCATTCTATCTATATATCTATTCTATCTATCTATATATATCTATATATATATACATACATATACATACATATATATATATATATATACATACACACATATATATATATATATATATATATATATATATATTCAAAACATTCATACTTGTAGATACTAACTTTTTAGTGTAGAGTGGATGACCCACGAATAGTAATACTATTATTACTATAGATATAAAAAAGACATCTTGTGAAGTTTAGATGACGCAATAGTTTGTCTAATATAATGGATTTTGATCATCGCCTTACTGCTGTGATAGGAAATAAATTCTTATGATATAAAATATTTCACCATACACAACAACATCTCAGTGTTAGGTCGATGGTTTAATGTAAAACATAATGTTTAGAAATGGTATATTTATAAGACAGTATTGGTAGAGCTTCATCACCATTAACAAAAATAATGCACACACAACCTGAACCTAAATAAAATCCTCTTACCGTCAATTCGCTGAATCGGTACAATTGATCTGAAAATCGATGTCTTAAATGATTTATGTGATCAGCTGTTTCATTTTTATAGCTTCATGGCTGACAGTCCTGATAGGCCCACAAAAAAAACCAATAAGTTCATAAGCTGGATAATAAAGCCAAACAACATTATGAAATGTTCTGCCTGTTGTATTGATCCTGTCTTTGATACTCGTAGCCTTGACACACAGACAACGTTCATACACAATTTTAAACTGGACTTGAGGTCTCTTTTACAAATAAAGTATCGCCTTCCCACAATCAATCGTCGAGCCAGTTAAAGATCTCAGAGAAATAAAGCATATGGTCTTCAAACAATCACTGTCCAGACTGTTGAATATCTCAGAGAAAGTTTTGTGATACATTCCTCTATACACTCACAGTCTTGACGATCATGTGACGCCCTCTATACACTCGATACTTGACCATCATGTGACTCCTCATACACTCTATACTTAACCTCATCATGTGACTCTATATACTCTATACTTGACCATCAGGTGACGCCTTCTATATAATTTCATACGTGACCATCAATGTGACGCCCTCTAAATACTCTATACTTGACCATCATGTGACTCATATAGTTTCTATACTCGGCCATCAGGTGACGCCCTCTATACACTCTATATTAGACCATCGCGTGACGCCCTCTAAATACTCTATACTTGAATTCACCATGTGACATTTTGCATACATTCGACACCACACCATCTTGTGACGCCCTCTAAACTTTCTGCACTAGACCATCTTGTGACGCCCTGTATACTTTCTGTACTAGGAACTTTGTGTGACGCCCTCTATAATTTTCTGCACCAGACCATCTTGTGACGCCCTTTATATGTTCTACATAATAAATCCTTATCTGGCGCCCTCTATAAGTCATGTTATGGTGCACCTCTGGAAAGTATCCTATATTAGACGATGCTAAGGGTGCCCTATCCACATCCCAAAAAAACAGACCATATGGTGCTCTATAATAATCTTATACTGTAAAATGTAGCGATGCAATTTTATCACTCCTACACTATACTGTTTTATTTGATCTCTTCATACACCTTACACTTTAAGATACTTTAGGTGTCCTATATACATCTTACACTTTTAAAATACTTAGGTAACCTCTATGCACCTTACACTATAAGATACTTAGGTGTCCACAATACACCTTACACTATAAGATACTTAGGTGTCTTGTATACACCTTACACTTAAAGATACTTAGGTGTCCTCTATACATCCTACACTAGACCATTTGCGACGCCCTCCTTACATCTTACACTAGGTAATGCTTTAGTGCCCACTTACCTCATCTTTTGTATGACCACTATAAATTGGACATCGTTTACTTGACAATGTCGCTTCCATACCTTTGATACAGATGTACACTTGAGGTCATAGTTCACAGTAGTGTTGAAATGCATTTTTTTTAGCCTGGCCCTGTGTTCCCACAGCTGTAATAATACTGCTGGGATAAATGTTTGTCTTGTAACTAGCCCCACACAAGTACTGCTGGGATAAATTTTTGTCTTGTAACCAGCCCTACCCAAGTACTGTTGGGATAAATGTTTGTCTTGTAACTAACCCCACCCAAATACGTTGCTGGGATAAGCTGTTTTGTGTTGTAATAACCCCCACCCAAATACTGCTGGGATAAATGTTTTATGTTGTACTAACCCCACCCAAATACTTCTGGGATAAATAAGCTGTGTTGTACTAACTCCCACTCCAAATATTTCTGCTGGGATAAGTGTTTTATGTTGTACTAATCCCACCCAAATACTTGTGGGCCATCAGATAAAAACGTTTTGTGTTGTACTAACCCCACCCAAATACTGCTGGGATAAAAATGTTTTGTCTTGTAAACTAGCCCCACACAAATAATAGCACTAGAGCTTTTTGTTGATATTTTTTAAAATCTTTTACTTTGCATATCGTTTTTACTGGTAAGAAAAGCAAAAAATGTGTAAATGTGATACGCCACACAAACGCGTAAATTGTTGAATTGAATTGAATTGGGCAGCTGGTATAAAAAAACTGTTATCATTTACATGTTTCAACATAAGCAAATTTTTATAAATAAAAGATTGTTTAGAAATAAACAAATTCTCATCAAAGATAGTAGTATAGACAAGCTGACACTGTGACATATCAATTAGTCGAAGGTTGGGGAGATATTTTAGTGACAACATATGAGTGGCTAGGGGGACATTGAGAAAACAGACCAGAAGAGATAAAGTTTATATAAGGTACCATTGAAATCTCCATATAGATATAAATTAAATACAGTAAAATACAAATAAAGAAACAGAGTGAATGTATTAATGAGGTTGCACTAACTACATAAATGTAAACACACACAATGACACAGAAACTAAACAATAGAGCGGATAAATAAATGTTCTCCAGATAATCCCGCAGTTGACTATCAAATGTTGTTATCATTTTTCTTTTAACATAACAACGTTAATCCGATTCCTGATTTAACAGGTTCTCTTTACTGTATAAGACATATACCTCTGTTTCTCTTTATAGAACACCTACCTCTGTTTCTCTTTATAGAACATCTACCCCTGTTTCTTTATAGAACACCTACCTCTGTTTCTGTTTATAGAACACCTATCTCTGTTTCTCTTTATAGAACACCTACCTCTGTTTCTCTTTCTTTATAGAACACCTACCTCTGTTTCTCTTTATTTTATAAGACACCTACCTTTGTTTCTGTTTATAGAACATCTATCTCTGTTTCTCTTTCTTTATAGAACATCAACCTCTGTTTCTGTTTATAGAACACCTACCTCTTTTCCTCTCTATAGAACACCTACCTCTGTTTCTCTTTATAGAACACCTACCTCTGTTTCTTTTTATAGAACACCTACCTCTGTTTCTCTTTCTAGAACACCTACCTCTGTTTCTCTTTATATTATAAGACACCTACCTTTGTTTCTGTTTATAGAGCATCTATCTCTGTTTCTCTTTCTTTATAGAACACCAACCTCTGTTTCTCTTTATAGAACACCTACCTCTGTTTCTCTTTATAAAACATCTACCTCTGTTTTTCTTTATTTTATAAGACACCTACCTCTGTTTCTCTTTATAGAACACCTACCTCTGTTTCTCTTTATAGAACACCTACCTATGTTTCTCTTTTTATAGAACACCTACCTCTGTTTCCCTTATAGAACACCTACCTCTGTTTCCCTTTATAGAACACCTACCTCTGTTTCTCTTTATAGAACACCTTTTTCTTGCTTCTCTATATAGACCACCTACCTTCTGTTTCTCGTTATAGAACACCTACTTCTGTTTCTCTTCCTTTATAGAACACCTACTCTCCTGTTTCTCTTTGCAGAACACCTACCTCTGTTTCTCTTTATAGAACACCTACCTCTGTTTCTCTTTATAGACCACCTACCCCCTGTTTCTCTTTTAAAGAACACCTACCTCTGCTTCTCTTTATAGAACACCTACCTCTGTTTCTCTTATATAGAACATCTTACCTCTGTTTTTCTTTATTTTATAAGACACCTACCTTTGTTTTCTCTTATAGGAACACCTACCCTGTTTCTCTTTATAGACCACCTACCCTCTGCTTCTCCTTTATAGAACACCCACCTCTGTTTCTCTTTATAGAACACCTACTCTCTATTTTTCTTTATAGACCACCTACCTCTGTTTCTCTTTATAGAACACCCACCTCTGTTTCTCTTTATAGACCACCTACCTCTGTTTCTCTTTATAGAACACCTACCTCTGTTTCTTTGAATAGACCACCTACCTCTGTTTCTCTTTTATAGAACACTTACCTCTGTTTCTCTTTATAGAACACCTACCTCTGTTTCTGTTTATTTTATAAGACATCTACCTCTTTTTTCTTTATTTTATAAGACACCTACTCCTGTTTCTCTTTACTTTAAACAGCGCTTTCACTTTGCTTCTCTTAGTTAAACACATTGGTTTCACTCCCCCATAGCAATTTAAAGTAATGAAACAATTTGTTTAATCAATACAATTAACTTTTAATAGGTCATCCAACATTTTTGTCTGCATTGAATTCTTTCAATGTATAATTAGTCCTTTCCCTTTAACAATTTTATTGTTTCCTTTAATATTACTACATTTGTGTGTATAACTCTCTCTATAAACAAAAGGTAAAAACAGTTATTCCTCCATCTGGTTAACTATTGTTGTTATTGTTTACAACGTCCTGTATTGATGAGATGTAAGCATATCAGTATTCTGCTCACATTTTTCGGCTGCGTGCGGCCGGAGAGGAGAATTTGTAAACTTCTTGTGTTTGTTGTAAGTTGGGCCGATAGAGATGCTCCTTGTGACCATCACTGCAAGATGGAATTTTAAGACAATAATTTTATTATAGTGTAAATTAATTAACAGTTATACAAAGTTGCAGTTTAAGAACATTTGTTTAAATACCACACTACATTGTAGTGTTGAGTATTAATGAATAACAAAAAGACGAAATTAGAAAAAGAAAATGCAAGCACAATTAAAGAAATGTGTATTTTTCTCTGTGTTTGTGGTTACTTTTTAACGCACTGAATAATTTATATAGTCTCAATATCTTTGAGCCTGCAAGAGTTGCTGCAGTTTGCCGTGTCTAAGTCATTTCTCAATGTGCTCTGTAAATGATTGAAATAAGCAGAACACTGACTTATATCGTATAGGCCAGGGGAGGATCAAATGGTACTTGGCCGTCAAAGAAACAATAAATTATTCCCTTTTTTACTGACTGTTGAACTGTTCAACTGGCACATGGTTGCGAAGTTAACCGGGAGCTGAGTGGCTGTGAGCGGTAGTGGCGTTGGAAATGAAAACATTCTAAAATATAAATCACCAGCCTTCCCCCCCCCTCCCCAACCAGCAGGCCGCAGTGAAATTGTCAACCGTTGAGAGAAAAAGTTTGGGGACCACTGGTATATACCACTTATGGAACAGTTGTAATTTTCCCTCTTTTTTTCTTTCCTGCCATACCTGGTAGTGTTGTGGACATGGAGGCACCACGGGTGACGTTCGTAATGTGATTTGAACAACGCCCGCGCTTTAAATGTATGTTGGGTAGACTTGATAACTTTCCTCTGGACCTGGAAATATCACGTGTCTGTCATCGAGGATCGAACCGGGACCATCACCCTGCATGACGACCTTTACCAAGTAGACCAGTTGTACACGTCTTACTTAGCTTACCAGATAAGATATCATTTTCTCAGGAAAATATCTTTACTTAATGAATCAATATGTCTTCATTTCAAGGCTTAACATTTTTCAGAAAACGGATTAAGATTTCATCCTTTAAAAAATTATTATCATCGTAAACAGAAAATAAAAAATCACTTATATACTGATCACATAAGCTTTACATAAATGTAATAATGTGTTTTTTGTGTTAACTAAGAAGGTACATTTGAAGAATGTAGAGTCAAAAAATCAATGCATTGTTCAGTTCCACTAGTTGTATGTAGAGTCAAACAATCAATGCATTGTTCAGTTCCATGAGTTGTAGAGTCAAACAATCAATGCATTGTTCAGTTCCATGAGTTGTATGTAGAGTGAAACAAACAATGCATTGTTCAGTTCCATGAGTTGTATGTAGAGTCAAACAATCAATGCATTGTTCAGTTCCATGAGTTGTAAGTAGAGTCAAATAATCAATGCATTGTACAGTTCCATGAGTTGTATGTAGAGTCAAACAATCAATGCATTGTTCAGTTCCATGAGTTGTATGTAGAGTCCAACAATCAATGCATTGTTCAGTTCCACGATTTGTATAATAGACATGGCTGTGATCACATATAAAAGTAATTTCCATTTTCCAAACACAAATAACCGTATGTCTCTAATTCTTGGCACAATTTGTACGTTGTGCTGTAGTGGGCCCCAAGAGAGTTGATCATGTACCAGCACAGGGTAATATCATGTATTCTTTATTGATTCCTTTCTCATACGCCCAAAACTGTTGGTAGCATTGACAGAGTCTGTTTAAGACAGTTCTACTTTCTAGACACACACACGTATATATATATATATATATATATATATATATATGTATATATATATATATATATATATATATATATATATATACTCTACTTCTCTTTACCTCAACATTTTAAATTAAAACAGTCTAAATAGCTACACGCACTGACCCATATAAATTATTTATTTACTGGGACATGACTTACTTATATTTATTTCAATATACCTTGCAAATAGAAAATAAATAAATAGTATCGATTCTAATATCGATTTGCCGATATACCCGAGATCTTCAATTTTTCTTATTGAATTTAGATTTTTTTTCCCTTTTTTTTTAATGTATATAAAGTTAGCAGACGATTTGTAGATTTCGGTAGTTGTATAAAAATGTTGATTCTAAGTAAAAACAACGAAATAAAATGAAAGTAATAAGACTATAATAATACTTTAACTTTAAAAATAAATATTGTAAGATACTCTTCGCAAATAGCTAAATGCGAATTCCCAAATTATTCAGTTATAAAAAAAAACAACAACTGAAAGCGTGGGTTTCTTTTGTTTCTTTAAATAAGTCAGGTGATAAAAACACTTTTAACCAGTCTTCGTAGTTCTCTATATATTTATTTATTTCAATATATATATATATATATATATATATATATATATATATATATATATATATACTTATAAGACGCATTTGCTGTCTGTCTGTCTGTCTGTTCCATTTTATAACTCAAGATCCAGACAACCAAATAACGTGACATTTGTTACACACACACATAATTACACGGGGAAGGTTATAGGACAGGTTTCGTTTCATCTCGATGGGTAGTTTAATTGTAATTAATTATTTTTATTTTAGTATTTTACTATATTAAAGTAATCTCGACGGCGCCATAGATAAAATTCCTCTGTGACGTCATTTCCCGATGATACATTTTACATTTTTAAATTGTCCTACTAATAAAGTCGAATAGAACTTGCGCTCTGGTGCTGTATCGTGCCTTTGTGCTGCAAAGAATTGTTGTTGTTTTTTCATGCTCCCTGATTTGTACAGTTTGAGGAAGGTAAAGGAATGAAGAAGGATTTTAGTAGAAGTGTGAAGCCATAATAATAAGTATATAATAATAAGTATAAGAGAGAGAGAGAGAGGGGGGGCAGGGGGAAGAAAGAGGAAAGAAGGGTAGGAGGGAGGGAGGGAAGGAGGGGGGATGGACGGGGGAGAGAAGGAGGGGGAGAGGGGGAGAGAAGGAGATTGGAGAGGGAGGGAGAGAGAGAGAGAGGGAGATGGGAGAGGGAGGGAGAGAGATAGATATAAAGGGAGGGAAGGAAAGAGAAAGGAAGGGAGAGAGAGAGTGGGTAGGGAGTGAGATAGAGGGGAGGGAGGGAGAGAGATAAAGAGTGAAGGGGGCAGGGAGGGAGAGAGGGAATGATGGAGGTAGGAAGGGGGAGAGAGGGGTTAGGGAGGGAGAGAGAGGGGAGGGAAGGAGAGAGGGAGAGAGAGGATGGGATAAATGGGAGGAAGTGATAAAGAGAGGGAGGGGGCAGGGAGGGAGAGAGAGGGAAAGAGGGGGGATGGACAGGGCGGAGAGAAGGAGGGGGAGAGGGGAGAGAGGGAGATGGGAGAGGGAGGGAGGGAGAGAGAGATAAGAGAGTGAGGGAGGGAGAGGGAGGGAGGTAGAAAGGGAGGGGGGGAAACGGAGGGAGGGGGTAGGGAGAAAACAGAAGGTAAACAGAAAACCTTATTTTAAACCCGGGCAAAGCCGGGTACTTGCAACTAGTATATATATACATGTGTTCAATACAACGATAAATTTTATGTAATAAGCTTAGTAGTAGATGCCATTTGCTGTAGTATAGGATGACATGTGCTGTACTTTGGGATGGAAAGTGCTGTAGTAGAAGATGACATTTGCTGTAGTTTGGGATGACATGTGCTGTATTAGTAGATGTCACTTGATGTAGTTTGGAATAACATATGATGTAGCTTGGGATGACATGTGTTCTTTCGTTTATTGTAATAAATAAAAAAAAATCAAGAAAAATGTTATCTTTGTTCCCGTCTGATAATAGAGACTAACCTAGCTGTTTATTGCACAAACATAAGATGATAAGAAATGTTATCTTTGTTCCCGTCTGATAATAGAGACTAAACTAGCCTTTTATTGCACAAACATTTTCAAGGTTTAAAATCTTCTTTTTTGTCCCCTACACATTTAGCCACAATGTGCCCAGGACAACAGATTATTATTTCAAGTTCTTTACACGGGTTTTCATAAGGTCTCTTCTGGATCATGAATAAATTCTGAGCAGACGTAGAAACACTGAATAGAAATCTATTTCTTCATCCCCCTCCTATAAAAATCCAATTACAAAGTTTGGACTTTGCTTAAAAACATGCGCAGGAATCATCGATTAGCCAGGCAGTATTAGCCATGAAACTGACCAGGACGACAGTCTGCCTTCATCATTCTTACATTGTCCATTAACATCACAAGTTGGATACTAGCTTCCCCCCCCCCACTATCATGAGCA
>JAGDYQ010000297.1:787225-807925 GCA_021962125.1 Bulinus truncatus
CTGCAAAACATTTGCATAGAGTTATATCCCCTTAGGCTTGATCGGTAGGCTGGGTTATTTTTGGGTTTCCGGGCGAATCCGATTATTTTCATGGTTGTATTTTAAACTGGAATACTGTTTGTACATGTATTAATTCTTTACTTTCGATTTAACGCACACTGAAAATGAGTATTATTATATATTCATGTAATTCACCAGCCCTCATTGTCAATTATAAAAAATGATATCTGTGAATAAATGTGAATAGTAAATGTGAATATCATGTTGCTAAAGTACATTCATCCTAATCTGTGAATAAATGTGAATAGTAAATGTGAATATCATGTTGTTAAAGGTACGTTCATCCTAATCCATTATGTTGGTCTACATCCCAGCAATGACACCTCAGTGTTCTTTGAACTTACCACCTGACAGTGTCATGTTTCGTACCACCATGCATACAGCGATCTTTATAGATTGTCAATGAATTCAGGCAAACAATTGGATCAATGCGTTTACACTGTAATGATCAAAGTGCAGTGTAGACTTTCTTTCAAAGGTTTATATTATAGCTTACACCGAGTCAACAATAACAATGACAAATATATCATAGCTAACATTGACTCATTATGGAGAAATAACAATAATATAAACATTCATTGACTGACCCCATAGATCAATACTTGTTAAAAGAAAAGAACATAAATGAAAAAAATATTCGCTTCTTTCAGACTTTTTTCACCTAAATTGATTGTTGACATATTTAGAATTTATGACTAACTCGCAGCAGTCTATGAACTATTTGATGAATTTATGCAGAATATTGGAAATGTTTACATGGAACACTGTATGGAGATGATGTTCTTCAGACTGTTATATTATTATCATTAATATTATGCTAAATATTAGGGCAAACATAGAAAACTACATAAACCAATTTAAAGAAATGAAGAATATAACTAAATAGACTGAAGTAAAATAAAATCCAATATTTGTAAAGACAAGCAAATATAAATAACGCATTCTTGTATTGTCATATAAATTGAAAATCCTATTATCCCTCTAGTTATTTCAAAGCAATTGCGTCTTTATGTACTCTCATCATACATGTCTGTATGTACTCTCATAATACATCTCTTTATGTACTCTTATAATGTATATTTTTTCCAGCATCTCACTTTTTATTATTTTTATCATTTCATAATACGTCTCAAATCTGGTACATAAACATGACATCTTTAAAATGCATTCGATTCGAATTTCATAAAAGCCTGAGTTTCTTTAAGCCAGGAGAACTTCGGTATTAAATTGCTGCAATAAAAGCTTTTACTAGAAGCAACTAATGGTGTTTTCGTTTGAAGTTTTCAATAAAAAATAAACAAAAATTTAAGTGTACACACTAAATTGAAGAATACTCTCACAGAAAAATGATTAGGCATGTCATATGTACTACTTTACACAACATCCATAAATACTTGTATCTCACAGAAAGTTGATACGGCATGTCATATGTACTACTTTACACAACATCCATAAACACGTGAATCACAGAAAGGTGATAAGGCATGTCATATGTACTACTTTACACAACATCCATAAATACGTGTATCTCACAGAAAGTTGATAAGGCATGTCATATGTACTACTTTACACAACATCCATAAATACGTGTATCTCACAGAAAGTTGATAAGGCATGTCATATGTACTACTTTACACAACATCCATAAATACGTGTATCTCAGAAAGTTGATAAGGCATGTCATATGTACTACTTTACACAACATCCATAAATACGTGTATCTCACAGAAAGTTGATAAGGCATGTCATATGTACTACTTTACACAACATCCATAAATACGTGTATCTCACAGAAAGTTGATAAGGCATGTCATATGTACTACTTTACACAACATCCATAAATACGTGTATCTCACAGAAAGTTGATAAGGCATGTCATATGTACTACTTTACACAGCAGCCATAAATACGTGTATCGCTGTCCTATTTCTATTGCAGGAGATCTATGGCTATTGGATACATTAATCCAAAGTCTGGCTCCTTGTTAGACTTTATTTCATTAATGTTTTCCTCACAAAAATATATCTATTAAATTATCTGGTTAAAATTACCGTGTTGATTGCTGTTATCTAACTGTGCCATACTGCCTATCTTCGCCTGAATATTTCATTGTATTTTTTTAACACTGCCTGGTCAAATTTCCCCAGCTCTGTATGTCTATGCATTTCCCCCCTCTGTATGTCTAGTTATTTTCCCCACATCTGTATGTCTAGTTATTTCCCCACCTCTGTATGTCTAGTTATTTCCACACATCTGTATGTCTAGTTATTTTCCCACATCTGTATGTCTAGTTATTTCCCCACCTCTGTATGTCTAGTTATTTCCCCACATCTGTATGTCTAATTATTTCCCCAGCTCTGTATGTCTAGTTATTTTCCCCACATCTGTATGTCTAGCTATTTCCCCACATCTGTATGTCTAGCTATTTCCCCTCATCTGTATGTCTAGTTATTTCCCCAGCTCTGTATGTCTAGTTATTTCTCCACATCTGTGTGTCTAGTTATTTCCCCAGCTCTGTAAGTCTAGTTATTTCCCCTCATCTGTATGTCTAGTTATTTCCCCACCTCTGTAAGTCTAGTATTTCCCCAGCTCTGTATGTCTGTTATTTCCCCAGCTCTGTATGTCTGTCATTTCTCTCTTTGGCATCTGTGTGAACGTCAACAAACACCACTATAACAGCGAACTCTCTGGTGCCAATTCGCCATGTCATACTGAAACATTGCATTTAGAGCTCATCGATAAACTGGCCCACAACCAAGGCAATCACGTCATACCAGTGACTGGGAAAATCTGTTGCTCATGTAATCTGAATATGTCATACCAGTAACTGGGAAGATCTGTTGCTCATGTAATCTGAATATGTCTTACTTGTAACTGGGAAGATCTGTTGCTCATGTAATCTGAATATGTTGGCACATGGGTTAAATATTGAGCTAATACTAATTTCTCTTGAATTTTGATTGGCTCCCAGAGAGTATTATTAAATAGTTTGCACCGAAGTAAAGTACGAAGTAAATGTAGGTCATCAGTTTTATGAAGTAAATATATGTTATTAAATGTACAAAGTGTATGTAGGTCATGAATTGTACGAAATATATGTAGGTTCTTGATTTACGAAGTATATGTAGGTCATCATTTATACGAAGTTTATGTAGGTCATCAGTTATACGAAGTTTATGTAGGTCATCAGTTATACGAATTATATGTATATCATTAACTGTACAAAGTATATATAGGTCACATTCATTGTAATTAATAACAAACCAGACGGCTATCAATTAATAAGGTTACAGAAGACGTAAAGACATGAAACATTAAGAATGTGTTCTGCACAGGAAGAATGCCACCTTATTTTTTTTTTTACAGAGTCCTACGTCACATTCGCACTGGGAGAATGCCACCTAAATTTGAGAAAGACAAAGAGTCCCACCATATTTCAGTACAGAGGAAATGCATCAGAGATAGCCACTTTTTTTTTGACACTGAGATAAAACCATCCACACCCAATACCACCAATAGATTTACATGTCAGATACTCACATAATCTATGCCACCAATAGATTTACATGTCAGATACATAATCTGTACCACCAATAGATTTACATGTCAGATACTCACATAATCTGTACCACCAATAGATTTACATGTCAGATACTCACATAATCTCTTGCATTCAGCTGCTAGCGTTAAGTGGTGTGTAGTTTCGTTATACGACGGTTATGTATTTAAACAATAAGCCCGTCTCCCTACTAGACTGTACATCAATTGATACTTTCATCTTGTTCGTCAGTTCGTGCTAAACACGAATGGGGTTTAAAAATGGGTTTAAAGTTTTAACTTTGATTTCTGTTTTTCTAAATCCCCCCCCCACTGGCTGACATAGTTAAGGGTCAGCTGATGGTGTGAGTCATTTCTCTTCTGGGACGAGTAAAAAAAAAGTAAAGAAAGGCACAAAATCTTTTAAACGTGTTGACCTTTGATAGTTTTGAGAGCCATAGGTCACTCCACAAGTGTCAGTCTTCACTAATGGATATGGGCAGACAACTGGTTTTACACCAATGTCTGTGTTTCTACGAGACACTTTAGTATAATTTGTTTCGTTAACAACAATTCCATTACTTAGATCAGATTTTTTTTTAAATCCGTGTACATCTGTTTGATTAATACGTATGTTCATAAATATGTATCTATGTGTATGTCCATAAATACATAATTATATGTATGTTCATAATTATGTATCTATGTGTATGTCCATAAATACATAATTATATTATGTTCATAATTATGTATATATGTGTATGTCCATGTTCTAGGAGGCAAGTGACAGACTATATAATCTATGAGGGTGGTGTTTTTGTTGACTGTTATTGTTGTCAAGGTGATGGTAGCTGATGTCTTGTATCAAAGTCAAATTTTATTTCGATTTATTTATGAATCATACAATTAAACGTTATTAAAATAAATTAGAAATCATTTCCATTGGTGGGTGGGGGGGGGGCAGTGTGGGTAGGGATGGGTGGGGGTGGAATGGGTATCTCGTATATTTATTGGTGGTGGGGGGGGGCAGTGTGGGTAGGGATGGGTGGGGGTGGAATGGGTATCTCGTATATTTATTGGTGGTGGGGGGGGGGCAGTGTGGGTAGGGATGGGTGGGGGTGGAATGGGTATCTCGTATATTTATTGGTGGTGGGGGGGGGTGGGTGGGGTATTGAATATTTTTTACATAGGCCTTCATTGTTATAATGGAGATGGAAGTGATTTTGTTTTTAAAATTTTATTTTATGTGTCTGATAATATGTATGTATTCGGTCATCTGATTCCATGAGTGTTTTGTATTTTGAAGGCTTTAATTAAACAGGAGGACCAAATCCAAGAACGTTCAACACAGCTTTACAGGTCATTGGCTGGCATGTATCAGGCCCCTGGTATTATCAAGTAATTGATTCATCTGATTACACCCACCCACAAATTTCTGTCTTCTTATCATGAAATACTGTTTCCATAGTGACAGAGGCCAATGACTATATTATAGCTGCAGATATTGTACTCCATTGTACATAAAATACTAATAATAATTAAACCTTGATGTATGAGTGTCTACCTATATCAAACTAAAGTTATCCTACCAAACTAAAGTTATCCTATCAAACTAAAGTTATCCTATAAAACTTAAGTTATCCTATCAAAGTGTAAAAAAAATTAAAAAGAAAGTAAAATGAATGAGATTCTATTCAAATACTTTATTGTACAGTGTATCTATCTATCTATCTATCTATCTATCTATCTATCTATCTATCTATCTATCTATCTATCTATCTATCTATCTATCTATCTATCTATCTATCTATCTATCTATCTATCTATCTATCTATCTATCTATCTATCTATCTATATATCTATCTATCTATCTATATATCTATATATATATACATACATATACATACATATATATATATATATATACATACACACATATATATATATATATATATATATATATATATATATTCAAAACATTCATACTTGTAGATACAACTTTTTAGTGTAGAGTGGATGACCCACGAATAGTAATATTATTACTATAGATATAAAGACATCTTGTGAAGTTTAGATGACGTAGTTTGTCTAATATAATGGATTTTGATCATCGCCTTACTATTGTGATAGGAAATAAATTCTTATGATATAAAATATTTCACCATACACAACAACATCTCAGTGTTAGGTCGATGTTTAATGTAAAACATAATGTTTAGAAATGGTATATTTATAAGACAGTATTGGTAGAGCTTATCACCATTAACAAAAATAATGCACACACAACCTGAACCTAACAAAACTTTACCGTCAATTGAATCGGTACAATTGATCTGAAACCGGCGTCTTAAATGATTTATGTGATCAGCTGTTTCATTTTATTGTTTCATGGGACAGTTCTGATAGGACCACAAAAAAAAAAACAACAAGTTCATAAGCTGATAATAAAGCCAAACAACATTATGAAATGTTCTGCCTGTTGTATTGATCTTGTCTTTGATACTCGGCCTTGACACACAGACAACGTTCATACACAATTTAAACTGGACTTGTGGTCTCTTTTACAAATAAAGTATCGTCTTCCCACAATCACTGTCGAGCCAGTTAAAGATCTCAGAGAAATAAAGTATATGGTCTTCAAACAATCACTGTCCAGACTGTTGAATATCTCAGAGAAAGTTTTGTGATACCCTCTATACACTCTACACTTGACGATCATGTGACGCCCTCTATACACTCTATACTTGACCATCATGTGACTCTATACACTCTATACTTGACCATCATGTGACTCTATACACTCTATACTTGACCATCAGGTGACGCCTTCTATATACTCTATACGTGACCATCATGTGACGCCCTCTAAATACTCTATACTTGACCATCATGTGACTCTATACACTCTATACTTGGCCATCAGGTGACGCCCTCTATACACTCTATATTAGACCATCATGTGACGCCCTCTAAATACTCTATACTTGACCACCATGTGACATTTTGCATACATTCGACACCACACCATCTTGTGACGCCCTCTAAACTTTCTGCACTAGACCATCTTGTGACGCCCTGTATACTTTCTGTACTAGAACTTTGTGTGACGCCCTCTATACTTTCTGCACCAGACCATCTTGTGACGCCCTTTATATGTTCTACAATAAACCTTTATCTGGCGCCCTCTATACGTCATGTTATGGTGCACCCTAAGCATCCTATATTAGACGATGTTAAGGGTGCCCTATCCACATCCCAAAACAGACCATATGGTGCTCTATAATAATCTTATACTGTAAAATGTAGCGATGCACTCTATCACTCCTACACTATACTGTTTTATTTGATCTCTATACACCTTACACTTTAAGATACTTAGGTGTCCTATATACATCTTACACTTTAAAATACTTAGGTGTCCTCTATACACCTTACACTATAAGATACTTAGGTGTCCACAATACACCTTACACTATAAGATACTTAGGTGTCTTGTATACACCTTACACTAAAGATACTAAATTAGGTGTCCTCTATACATCCTACACTAGACCATTTGCGACGCCCTCCTTACATCTTACACTAGGTAATGCTTTAGTGCCCCCCACTTGACCATCTTGTGATGACCACTATAAATTGGACATCGTTTACTTGACAATGTTTCCATACCTTTGATACAGATGTACACTCGAGGTCATAGTTCACAGTAAGCTAAAATATTTTTTTAGCCTGGCCCTGTGTTCCCACAGTTGTAATAATACTGCTGGGATAAATGTTTGTCTTGTAACTAGCCCCACACAAGTACTGCTGGGATAAATTTTTGTCTTGTAACTAGCCCCACACAAGTACTGCTGGGATAAATGTTTGTCTTGTAACTAACCCCACCCAAATACTGCTGGGATAAATGTTTTGTGTTGTACTAACCCCACCCAAATACTGCTGGGATAAATGTTTTATGTTGTACTAACCCCACCCAAATACTTCTGGGATAAATGTTTTGTGTTGTACTAACCCCACCCAAATACTGCTGGGATAAGTGTTTTGTGTTGTACTAATCCCACCCAAATACTTCTGGGATAAACGTTTTGTGTTGTACTAACCCCACCCAAATACTGCTGGGATAAATGTTTTGTCTTGTAACTAGCCCCACACAAATAATAGCACTAGAGCTTTGTTGATATTTTTTTAAAATCTTTTTACTTTGCATATCGTTTTACTGGTAAGAAAAGTAAAATGTGTAAATGTGATACGCCACACAACGTGTAAATTGTTGAATTGAATTGAATTGTAGCTGGTATAAAAAAAACTGTTATCATTTACATGTTTCAACATAAGCAAATTTTATAAATAAAAGATTGTTTAGAAATAAACAAATTTCATCAAAGATAGCATAGACAAGCTTACACTGTGACATATCAATTAGTCGGTGGTTGGGGAGATATTTTAGTGACAACATATGAGTGGCCAGGGGACATTGAGAAAACAGACCAGAAGAGATAAAGTTTATATAAGGTACCATTGAAATCTCCATATAGATATAAATTAAATACAGTAAAATACAAATAAAGAAACAGAGTGAATGTATTAATGAGGTTGTACTCATCATAAATGTAAACACACAATGACATGGTAGAAACTAAACAATAGAGCGGATAAATAAATGTTCTCCAGATAATCATAGTTGTTCTTAAATGTTTGTTGTGTCATTTTTCTTTGTTTCATAACAACGTTCAGTCAGTTCTGATTTGCTGGGTTTATATTTCTGTATAAGACATATACCTCTGTTTCTCTTTATAGAACACCTACCTCTGTTTCTCTTTATAGAACATCTACCCCTGTTTCTTTATAGAACACCTACCTCTGTTTCTGTTTATAGAACACCTATCTCTGTTTCTCTTTATAGAACACCTACCTCTGTTTCTCTTTCTTTATAGAACACCTACCTCTGTTTCTCTTTATTTTATAAGACACCTACCTTTGTTTCTGTTTATAGAACATCTATCTCTGTTTCTCTTTCTTTATAGAACATCAACCTCTGTTTCTGTTTATAGAACACCTACCTCTTTTCCTCTCTATAGAACACCTACCTCTGTTTCTCTTTATAGAACACCTACCTCTGTTTCTTTTTATAGAACACCTACCTCTGTTTCTCTTTCTAGAACACCTACCTCTGTTTCTCTTTATATTATAAGACACCTACCTTTGTTTCTGTTTATAGAGCATCTATCTCTGTTTCTCTTTCTTTATAGAACACCAACCTCTGTTTCTCTTTATAGAACACCTACCTCTGTTTCTCTTTATAAAACATCTACCTCTGTTTTTCTTTATTTTATAAGACACCTACCTCTGTTTCTCTTTATAGAACACCTACCTCTGTTTCTCTTTATAGAACACCTACCTATGTTTCTCTTTATAGAACACCTACCTCTGTTTCCCTTTATAGAACACCTACCTCTGTTTCCCTTTATAGAACACCTACCTCTGTTTCTCTTTATAGAACACCTTTTTCTGTTTCTCTTTATAGACCACCTACCTCTGTTTCTCGTTATAGAACACCTACTTCTGTTTCTCTTTCTTTATAGAACACCTACCTCTGTTTCTCTTTATAGAACACCTACCTCTGTTTCTCTTTATAGAACACCTACCTCTGTTTCTCTTTATAGACCACCTACCCCTGTTTCTCTTTAAAGAACACCTACCTCTGTTTCTCTTTATAGAACACCTACCTCTGTTTCTCTTTATAGAACATCTACCTCTGTTTTTCTTTATTTTATAAGACACCTACCTTTGTTTCTCTTTATAGAACACCTACCCCTGTTTCTCTTTATAGACCACCTACCCCTGTTTCTCTTTATAGAACACCTACCTCTGTTTCTCTTTATAGAACACCTACCTCTATTTTTCTTTATAGACCACCTACCTCTGTTTCTCTTTATAGAACACCTACCTCTGTTTCTCTTTATAGACCACCTACCTCTGTTTCTCTTTATAGAACACCTACCTCTGTTTCTCTTTATAGACCACCTACCTCTGTTTCTCTTTATAGAACACCTACCTCTGTTTCTCTTTATAGAACACCTACCTCTGTTTCTGTTTATTTTATAAGACATCTACCTCTTTTTCTCTTTATTTTATAAGACACCTACCTCTGTTTCTCTTTACTTTAAACAGCGCTTACCTCTGCTTCTCTTAGTTAAACACATTGGTTTCACTCCCCCATAGCAATTTAAAGTAATGAAACAATTTGTTTAATCAATACAATTAACTTTTAATAGGTCATCCAACATTTTTGTCTGCATTGAATTCTTTCAATGTATAATTAGTCCTTTCCCTTTAACAATTTTATTGTTTCCTTTAATATTACTACATTTGTGTGTATAACTCTCTCTATAAACAAAAGGTAAAAACAGTTATTCCTCCATCTGGTTAACTATTGTTGTTATTGTTTACAACGTCCTGTATTGATGAGATGTAAGCATATCAGTATTCTGCTCACATTTTTCGGCTGCGTGCGGCCGGAGAGGAGAATTTGTAAACTTCTTGTGTTTGTTGTAAGTTGGGCCGATAGAGATGCTCCTTGTGACCATCACTGCAAGATGGAATTTTAAGACAATAATTTTATTATAGTGTAAATTAATTAACAGTTATACAAAGTTGCAGTTTAAGAACATTTGTTTAAATACCACACTACATTGTAGTGTTGAGTATTAATGAATAACAAAAAGACGAAATTAGAAAAAAGAAAATGCAAGCACAATTAAAGAAATGTGTATTTTTCTCTGTGTTTGTGGTTACTTTTTAACGCACTGAATAATTTATATAGTCTCAATATCTTTGAGCCTGCAAGAGTTGCTGCAGTTTGCCGTGTCTAAGTCATTTCTCAATGTGCTCTGTAAATGATTGAAATAAGCAGAACACTGACTTATATCGTATAGGCCAGGGGAGGATCAAATGGTACTTGGCCGTCAAAGAAACAATAAATTATTCCCTTTTTTATTGACTGTTGTGTATGGGATTGTGCAACTTTCCATGGTTGCGAAGTTAACCGGGAGCTGAGTGGCTGTGAGCGGTAGTGGCGTTGGAAATGAAAACATTCTAAAATATAAATCACCAGCCTTCCCCCCCCCTCCCCAACCAGCAGGCCGCAGTGAAATTGTCAACCGTTGAGAGAAAAAGTTTGGGGACCACTGGTATATACCACTTATGGAACAGTTGTAATTTTCCCTCTTTTTTTCTTTCCTGCCATACCTGGTAGTGTTGTGGACATGGAGGCACCACGGGTGACGTTCGTAATGTGATTTGAACAACGCCCGCGCTTTAAATGTATGTTGGGTAGACTTGATAACTTTCCTCTGGACCTGGAAATATCACGTGTCTGTCATCGAGGATCGAACCGGGACCATCACCCTGCATGACGACCTTTACCAAGTAGACCAGTTGTACACGTCTTACTTAGCTTACCAGATAAGATATCATTTTCTCAGGAAAATATCTTTACTTAATGAATCAATATGTCTTCATTTCAAGGCTTAACATTTTTCAGAAAACGGATTAAGATTTCATCCTTTAAAAAATTATTATCATCGTAAACAGAAAATAAAACGTCTTTATATACTGATCACATAAGCTTTACATAAATGTAATAATGTGTTTTTTGTGTTAACTAAGAAGGTACATTTGAAGAATGTAGAGTCAAAAAATCAATGCATTGTTCAGTTCCACTAGTTGTATGTAGAGTCAAACAATCAATGCATTGTTCAGTTCCATGAGTTGTAAGAGTCAAACAATCAATGCATTGTTCAGTTCCATGAGTTGTATGTAAGAGTGAAACAAACAATGCATTGTTCAGTTCCATGAGTTGTATGTAGAGTCAAACAATCAATGCATTGTTCAGTTCCATGAGTTGTAAGTAGAGTCAAATAATCAATGCATTGTACAGTTCCATGAGTTGTATGTAGAGTCAAACAATCAATGCATTGTTCAGTTCCATGAGTTGTATGTAGAGTCCAACAATCAATGCATTGTTCAGTTCCACGATTTGTATAATAGACATGGCTGTGATCACATATAAAAGTAATTTCCATTTTCCAAACACAAATAACCATTAATATGTCTCTAATTCTTGGCACAATTTGTACGTTGTGCTGTGAGTGGGCCCCAAGAGAGTTGATCATGTACCAGCACAGGGTAATATCATGTATTCTTTATTGATTCCTTTCTCATACGCCCAAAACTGTTGGTAGCATTGACAGAGTCTGTTTAAGACAGTTCTACTTTCTAGACACACACACGTATATATATATATATATATATATATATATATGTATATATATATATATATATATATATATATATATATATATACTCTACTTCTCTTTACCTCAACATTTTAAATTAAAACAGTCTAAATAGCTACACGCACTGACCCATATAAATTATTTATTTACTGGGACATGACTTACTTATATTTATTTCAATATACCTTGCAAATAGAAAATAAATAAATAGTATCGATTCTAATATCGATTTGCCGATATACCCGAGATCTTCAATTTTTCTTATTGAATTTAGATTTTTTTTCCCTTTTTTTTTAATGTATATAAAGTTAGCAGACGATTTGTAGATTTCGGTAGTTGTATAAAAATGTTGATTCTAAGTAAAAACAACGAAATAAAATGAAAGTAATAAGACTATAATAATACTTTAACTTTAAAAATAAATATTGTAAGATACTCTTCGCAAATAGCTAAATGCGAATTCCCAAATTATTCAGTTATAAAAGAACAACAACTGAAAGCGTGGGTTTCTTTTTGTTTCTTTAAAGTCGTCAGGCGGATAAAAACTACTTTTAACCCAGTCTTGTAATTCTCTATTATATTATTTATCTCCAATATATTAATATATAATATTAATAATATAACAATATAATATAATAATAATATTATTAATAACATATATAACGTAATAATATAATAATATATATATATATAATAATAATAATAATATATATTATATATATATATATATATATATATATATATATATATATATATATATATATATATATATATATATATATATATATATATATATATATATATATATATATATATATATATATATATATATATATATATATATATATATATATATATATATATATATATATATATATATATATATATATATATATATATATATATATATATATATATATATATATATATATATATATATATATATATATATATATATATATATATATATATATATATATATATATATATATATATATATATATATATATATATATATATATATATATATATATATATATATATATATATATATATATATATATATATATATATATATATATATATATATATATATATATATATATATATATATATATATATATATATATATATATATATATATATATATATATATATATATATATATATACTATATAAGACGCATTTGCTGTCTGTCTGTCTGTCTGTTCCATTTTATAACTCAAGATCCAGACAACCAAATAACGTGACATTTGTTACACACACACATAATTACACGGGGAAGGTTATAGGACAGGTTTTCGTTTCATCTCGATGGGTAGTTTAATTGTAATTAATTATTTTTATTTTAGTATTTTACTATATTAAAGTAATCTCTGACGGCGCCATAGATAAAAAATTCCTCTGTGACGTCATTTCCGATGATACATTTTACATTTTTAAATTGTCCTACTAATAAAGTCGAATAGAACTTGCGCTCTGGTGCTGTATCGTGCCTTTGTGCTGCAAAGAATTGTTGTTGTTTTTTCATGCTCCCTGATTTGTACAGTTTGAGGAAGGTAAAGGAATGAAGAAGGATTTTAGTAGAGAGTGTGAAGCCATAATAATAAGTATATAATAATAAGTATAAGAGAGAGAGAGAGAGAGGGGGGCAGGGGGAAGAAAGAGGAAAGAAGGGTAGGAGGGAGGGGAGGGAAGGAGGAGGGGGATGGACGGGGGAGAGAAGGAGGGGGAGAGGGGAGAGAAGGAGATTGGAGAGGGAGGGAGAGAGAGAGAGAGGGAGATGGGAGAGGGAGGGAGAGAGATAGATATAAAGGGAGGGAAGGAAAGAGAAAGGAAGGGAGAGAGAGAGTGGGTAGGGAGTGAGATAGAGGGAGAGGGAGGGAGAGAGATAAAGAGTGAAGGGGGGCAGGGAGGGAGAGAGGGAATGATGGAGGTAGGAAGGGGGAGAGAGGGGGTTAGGGAGGGAGAGAGAGGGGAGGGAAGGAGAGAGGGAGAGAGAGAGGATGGGATAAATGGGAGGAAGTGATAAAGAGAGGGAGGGGGCAGGGAGGGAGAGAGAGAGGGAAAGAGGGGGGGATGGACAGGGCGGAGAGAGAAGGAGGGGGAGAGGGAGAGAGAGGAGATGGGAGAGGGAGGGAGGGAGAGAGAGAGAGATAAGAGAGTGAGGGAGGGAGAGGGAGGGAGGTAGAGAAAGGGAGGGGGGAAACGGAGGGAGGGGGTAGGTAGAGAAAACAGAAGGTAAACAGAAACCTTATTTTAAACCCGGGCAAAGCCGGGTACTTGCAACTAGTATATATATACATGTGTTCAATACAACGATAAATTTTATGTAATAAGCTTAGTAGTAGATGCCATTTGCTGTAGTATAGGATGACATGTGCTGTACTTTGGGATGGAAAGTGCTGTAGTAGAAGATGACATTTGCTGTAGTTTGGGATGACATGTGCTGTATTAGTAGATGTCACTTGATGTAGTTTGGAATAACATATGATGTAGCTTGGGATGACATGTGTTCTTTCGTTTATTGTAATAAATAAAAAAAAATCAAGAAAAATGTTATCTTTGTTCCCGTCTGATAATAGAGACTAACCTAGCTGTTTATTGCACAAACATAAGATGATAAGAAATGTTATCTTTGTTCCCGTCTGATAATAGAGACTAAACTAGCCTTTTATTGCACAAACATTTTCAAGGTTTAAAATCTTCTTTTTTGTCCCCTACACATTTAGCCACAATGTGCCCAGGACAACAGATTATTATTTCAAGTTCTTTACACGGGTTTTCATAAGGTCTCTTCTGGATCATGAATAAATTCTGAGCAGACGTAGAAACACTGAATAGAAATCTATTTCTTCATCCCCCTCCTATAAAAATCCAATTACAAAGTTTGGACTTTGCTTAAAAACATGCGCAGGAATCATCGATTAGCCAGGCAGTATTAGCCATGAAACTGACCAGGACGACAGTCTGCCTTCATCATTCTTACATTGTCCATTAACATCACAAGTTGGATACTAGCTTCCCCCCCCCCCCCCACTATCATGTGCACGCCATTGTCTAAAGCAGATGTCTGTGTAATTGTGTTTGCTGCACTACCGTCCCATCTAATTTATAGTTTTAGTCTGTAGCTCATAAAATAAACATAATCTAAAGTATAGTTTTAGTCTGTAGCTCATAGAATTAACATAATCTAAAGTACAGTTTTAGTCTGTAGCTAACAAAAGGAAAATAATCTAAAGTACAGTTTTAGTCTGTATCTCATAAAATTAAAATAATCTAATGTATAGTTTTAGTCTGTAACTCACAAAATTAACATAATCTAAAGTATAGTTTTAGTCTGTAGCTCATAAAATTAAAATAATCTAATGTATAGTTTTAGTCTGTAGCTCACAAAATTAACATAATCTCATGTACAGTTTTACTCTGCTACTTATAATGTAGTTTATATAGGTAATATCATCCAATTCATCCAATTCATCCTCTAGTTTCTGGGTTATAAAACTATCTTCATTTTATTCATTCTTTAGTCTTTAATAATAGAACAAATCATTTGAATGAATTCATGTTTTTACCTGATTTCATTTTATGACCATCGTTATTTAATTCATTGTCTAATTCATTATCTAATTGAACTTATTCTAATTGAAACATTTTTTATGTATATACGTGTATGAATGTCAAAACTTTACATTAAATTACCGGTATTTAAAACTATACATTTCATGTAGCATAGATTTCAAAAAGATATTTTTTGTCTCCATAGCAAGTCAACAATAAATATTGCCGCATCGACTACCAATGATTCCTTTGGCTACTGTGCTACATCAAATACAGGGCTTCTGAGACTACAACAGCTACAGTGGATATAGGGGCCACAGTGCTAAATCTACATCTACACTTGCTACAAGGGCAGACTATCATCAATAATTCCATACAATTTTGACTTGGGAGTTTCCGGAGGAATGCTTCAATAAATGGAATTATGCAAAGGACTAAGCAGCTGATACCATAAATAAAACAATATCTGTATTACAGTTATGCACGATTCTAAATTCTAAAAATTCAACGTTTCTTGATGTCTTTCAGAGAGTGTCAATGTAAACAGACAAACTTTCAATTTTAAAATCAACTTGACATTATTTTCACTGTATTTTCCCGAGTGATAATATTAAACTAAGGTTACTTAGTTTCAGTTTAAGCCAACACTTTGCTTGTCTAAATCAAATGCTGTGCCAACTGTTTTTATAGTCTAAACAGTTATTGTACATTACGACTGATCACATATTCTTTCAAGAAGACGATTCTATTTCAAAATAAGGAGTCAAGCAATCACTGGAAAAACATGGCGGTAAGTTAAAATCTTTTTATTCCTCTTTATTTTCGATTGCACACAGAATAAGAAAGATGTCCTGTCACAGAATAAACAGGCTGTCCTGTCACAGAATAAATAGGCTGTCATGTCATACATTTCAATACCTTCAAAACGTTTTAAGACATCTGTGTCATTTTTTTTTTATAAAAGTTAACAGATGTATAGAACACCAGATTGTATAGGTAATGACAGACTGTCATGAAACTACGATTTTAAACTGGAGAAGTATGTAACTAGTCTTCAAAGAATAACTGTCAAATGAATGACAATAACACAATCATTATTAGAACAATTTGTTATCAGACACCACTAAAAGATTATCAGACAAATCAAAGTAGTTCAATCAAATATCATTGCCAGGTATGTAATGAAAATGTGCATTTATAACTGCCCCTCTCTACAATCATACATTAATTAGCAAATATATTCACACCAGTCGTACATTACCTGAACATCACACCAGTCGTACATTACTTGAACATCACACCAGTCGTAGATTACATGAACATCACACCAGTCGTACATTACTTGAACATCACACTAGTCGTACAATACTTGAACATCACACCAGTCGTAATTACTTGAACATCACACCAGTCGTACATTACCTGAACATCACACCAGTCGTACATTACCTGAACATCACACCAGTCGTTATTACCTGAACATCACACCAGTCGTACATTACCTGAGCATCACACCAGTCGTAATTACCTGAACATCACACCAGTCGTAATTACCTGAACATCACACAAGTCGTACATTACCTGAACATCACACCAGTCGTACATTATTTGAACATCACACCAGTCGTAATTACCTGAACATCACACCAGTCGTACATTACCTGAACATCACACCAGTCATATATTAAAGAATGTCACCAGTCATATATTTAAAAAACAAACATTCAAACAGCTCACAGCTCGTAACACAGCTGGGCATAAAAAAAACTTCATCACATTCATATATATTTGACCGAATGGGAAACATACACATATCAACACTACCATAATTCAATGACAAATACCATCTGTTCTTCACACAGTGTCTGATACGACACACCACTATATTCCTAACTCGATGATCCCATAAAATAGCGTTTAGTCTTCATACACCTTCTATCACTGTATGTCAACCATTGGTAAATCTTCATTTAATTTGTTTACATCGTATGTACACACTCTGACAAACACACAACTGTGTTCAACCTGACACACATACAGATAGCATGTATCGATCTAATTCCTGGTTTAAGTATGACTTGTGGTCGAGACCACTTTAGGGCAACAATGGCCCCCATGGTGTAAACATGTACAGAATCTGTACAATGCAAATTGCGACACATCTAAATTTTATTTTCATATGCACATAATATGTACAGTACAAATTGAGACACATGTTAAAATTGTTTAGATAAGTTTATAACCAGTCAAAGATAGTCTGTAATATTTCTTTTGCTGTTGAGTTTAATTTTAGAATATCTGTATTTGAGTGTATCGTGTTATGAGATATTATCGTATTCACTCAGCATTCCATAAGAAAGTATTTCTAGATAAAAATATATTTATTAGATATTCTTCTAAAATTAGTAATTCAACACGTAGAGAACTTTTACTTACCAAAGAATTTTTTTATAAATATTCATCTTCGAGAATTAGACATAATTCAATTACACAAATCTTCTAACCGGGTTTAACCCAACATCACCATGGCTCGTAGTTCAGCAAATTGGTTCTTAGTGTCATTTTAACATGAATTAAATATTTAACATCTCCGCTACTGAAATGTAAAAAATGCTTATAGCTAAAAATAGCATTATTCAATCCAAAATTAAATTAGTGGAGTAAAAGAAACGATTTCGAAAATATTATCATTTCAAATTTACTTTATTAGATTAACAATTCATGTCAGAGATTCTAATTCTATTAACACCAGTAATTAGATCAGAGAAATAGAAGAACTAGTGCACTGATCTGTAAAATGTTTCTATTGAACTTGCTACCGGATCATGTTTTTTATGACCTATTTTGGACCAATTCATACAGATTAAGTTCGTATATTGAGGTATTGCGGCAATGGACGGCTATATATTGAGTTCGTATATTGATGCATTACGGCACTGGACACCTATAGATTGAGTTCGTATATTGAGGTAATACGGCACTGATCTATAGATTGAGTGTGTTTATTGAGGTAATAAGGGGGACGGGTGGTCGTGCGGTGTAGAGCGCTCGACTGTCGACCGGAGGGTCCCGGGTTCGAATCTCAGTAAGAACCTTGGGATTTTTTTAGGTCATGGTGATAGTCCCCAAGTCCAACCAGCTTTAAATGGTTACCTGACTTTAAGTTGGGGGAGTAAAGGCGGCTGGGCGTTGTGCTAACCACACAATCCCCTTTATATTCCGAGGTTATAGAAACAGATGAATTCTACACTTCATCTGCCCCGATGACCCATTAGGGTTAAGGGAACTTTACTTTTTTTTTTTTTATTGAGGTAATACGGCACTGTACGCCCATAAAAAGTGCACCATGAAGGATGACCGAAGTGAGGAAATCCCATTTGACAATATAGTTAGACTGCAAATAAAAGTAACAATATAATAATATTCAAATTGTATTTTGTTTACAAAACGGCAGTTAGAAAAACATTCAGCCAATAATTTATAGAGTTATGAAATTATTATTCTAAATAATAAACTGACAGGTACGTTTGGAATAGTCAGTGAATTTTTTTATTTAAGTAATATCCAGTCACAATCAAACAATACCCTGTCACATTCAAGTAATAGCCTGTCACAATCAAGTAATACCCTGTCACATTCAAGTAATACCCTGTCACATTCAAGTAATATCCAGTCACAATCAAGTAATACCCTGTCACATTCAAGTAATATGTCACAATCAAGTAATATAGTAATGTGTACAATACGTGGTAATACCCTGTCACATTCAAGTAATAGCCTGTCACAATCCAAGTAATAGCCTGTCACAATCCAAGTAATACCCTGTCACATTCAAGTAATAGCTGTCACATTCCAAGTAATACCCTGTCACATTCAAGTAATATCCAGTCACAATCAAGTAATACCCTGTCACATTCAAGTAATATCCAGTCACAATCAAGTAATACCCTGTCACATTCAAGTAAAAGCCTGTCACAATAAAGTAATACCCTGTCACAATCATTTACGGGCCTGGGGGGAAGAATAGGGCCCGTAAAAAAAGAGAAAGTTCAATCAAGTTGGTCTTTGTGCGTAAGTCATTAAATCACAATTCAACACACATAAGTAGTTAGCGCAATCAATATTTGAAAAGTTATTAATTCAAAGCTATAAACTAACGCTAATTTAATTGAAATGTGGCTGATAGTGGCAGTTGAAAGCCAGTGTGATATGGCTGATAGTGGCAGTTGAAAGCCAGTGTGATATGGCTGATAGAGGCAGTTGAAGGACCAGTGTGATATGGCTGATAGTGGCAGTTGAACGCCAGTGTGATATGGCTGATAGTGGCAGTTGAAGGACCAGTGTGATGTGGCTGATAATGGCAGTTGAAGGACATCAGTGTGATATGGCTGATAGTGGCAGTTAAAGGACCAGTGTGATATGGCTGATAGTGACAGTTGAACGCCAGTGTGATATGTCTGATAGTGTCAGTTGAACGCCAGTGTGATATGTCTGATAGTGGCAGTTGAAGGACCAGTGTGATATGACTGATGACAGATGAAGGACCAGTGTGATATGACTGGTGACAGATGAAGGACCAGTGTGATGTGACTGATGACAGATGAAGGACCAGTGTGATGTGACTGATGACAGATGAAGAACCAGTGTTATGAGGCTGATATTGACAGTTTTGGCCAAGGTGTGAAGGGGGTGGTGACAGTTGAAGGGTCATGGAAATATTTCATCATTAACGATACAGACTAGCCGGACGTGAAAGGATTCTGATTTGACATGTGAAGACATCTGCCGGACAGGTTCAGGCTGACCACATCACATCGTCACCCAGGTGACTTCCATTATATCGGGTCAGTGCTGTCAGGAGGGGAAATACTATGTAGAGTTGTCTGATCTTGTCACGATACAGTTCACATGCTTTTCAACGCAGACTCTGGGGGAAAACACATTTCAATATCAAGACTTAGAAACTAAAAGTAACTTATTGCATCAGGGTGAATAATGCGCAAATGTTTTTCTTGTAGATTTGATTTACTAGCAATGAATTGCTGTATTGGTTATACATTCTGTTGGTTTATAAAACGATTTTCATTAAGTGTCTATCCACATTGTCCAGCGTATTTATAACTGATCTATTTTAGCGTCATACGGTACTGATGTTATATCATAGTTTAGTGGCTGGTACTTTTTTATATCATAGTTATCTGGCTGGTACTTTCTTACATAATATTATCTGGTTTATACTTTCTTA
>JAGDYQ010000297.1:808425-852066 GCA_021962125.1 Bulinus truncatus
AGAGTACTTCATGAGGGTCCACCAGGCTGAAGCCAGGAGTAGTTCATGAGGGTCCACCAGGCTGTAGCCAGAAGTACTTCCTGAGGATCCACCAAACTGTAGCCAAGAGTAGTTCATGCGGGTCCACCAGGCTGTAGCCAGAAGTACTTCCTGAGGATCCACCAAACTGTAGCCAAGAGTAGTTCACCGGTACGATTATAGCACTGACCAATATATAAAACAACTAATGCAACATAGAAGAAAACTATCAAGAGCTATATATTAAAAAAAAATTCGTGAAAAGTCAGAAATCAGTTACAGGCCAAACTTTATAAGAAGAAAAAAATAATAAATTACAAGAAATAAAAAATAAATAAAAAAAAATGAATCGAAATTTACAGGACAATATCATACAAATAAACATGTCCATTTATCTGATCGTTAGCTGATGGAATGATATTTTGGCATGAACAGGAGGAAGTGTGTGTGGGGAGGGGGGTGAGAAAGAATTGTTTAGGGGGAGAGTAGGGGAGAGGGGGTTAGGACCTATATTTCGGGCTAGGCTATCTTCCATCTAGCTGACTTGAGTTTATTTACTGGCGTCAATGTCTTTGATTCTAAATCTAGCAAGTCGTCTGCTCGTATGCATTTTTTTTATATAGGCATCCATTTTATGTGCTGCCAACTGCATGTACTTAATTGTTTTATATAGGCATCCATTTTATGTGCTGCCAACTGCATGTACTTAATTGTTTTGTATAGGCATCCATTTATTGTGCTGCCAACTGCATGTACTTAATTGTTTTATATAGACATCCATTTTATGTGCTGCCAACTGCATGTACTTAATTGTTTTGTATAGGCATCCATTTAATGTGCTGCCAACTGCATGTACTTAATTGTTTTGTGTGTGTGTGATGTCCCTGTAAGGATGAGATGAAATCTCTTAGATCCTTCTTTCATCACCACCATAGCCGATAGTGCAATGGCCATGGAGGCAACACGGGAGACATATAGAGAACTTGAGCCAAGACCTGAAAAATTTTTATATTTAGGTACAGACCGCAGAATATAAATTGACATACTCAGTATAATACATAATGTATACCCCACAATTGAGGCCAATTTATAATCTGTATATTTACATTAAATGAATTGACGAAAGACAAAGCCATACGATATGTTTTTTTAGGGACCGATAAAACAATATTCTCTGCTTTAGATATGACATAGAGTTTCTAATGTACATTTAAAATTCATGTTTTTATTATTTGTTTCTAAATAACAGAACACATCAACGACAAATATCTCTAATACATCTCGCTGTCGTTTTCAACTTCCATTTTCATTTTGCAATTGGATTTTCGGATTTTTTTTTCATACGATCAGTTTGAAGGTGAATTAGCGAAGTAGCGGGTGTGGCGCAATATTGAAACATTCCCAATACTTGTACCCAACACCATTAGACGGATGGGGTTTAATAGGTTTAAAAACATCTCCGTGCTAGTTCACGCTCACACCCCCCCCCCATGTGTAAAAAAACCCTTTCCATTTTATGTTTCACATTTTACGTTTTTACCTGTCAACGTTACAGCTTAGTCCTGATACATTTTTTAAACACCAATTAGTTTCTCATTTTTTAAAAATCAAAATGGTGGATAGTATTGATACAATTTAGAAATTTCGTGCATGTCTACATTTGTGTATCAACTCTAGTTTACTATGAAGCTAGTATTACTATATTAAATCCATGAATTCTCCTATGTATCACATGTAGTTGTCTAATTGTAACTGTAGTTCATTTATCATCCATTTTGGCTGTATACCATATGTTTATAGAATATCTTAAAATACAGATAGCTAAAAAATACGAAAATACAAAGGACATTTAATAAATACGAAAATACAAAATAAAAAGGGCATATAATAAATACAAAATATACAATGGGCATTTAATAAATGCGAAAATACAAAGAGCATGTATTAATTACAAAAGAAAACAAAGGTCATATAATAAATACGAAAATACCAAGGGTATATTTTGCGCGAATTTTTTTTTAGATATATACATTTGCTCACTTTAGTGACTGGACTCTCAGACTTACAGTATTCCACATGTATAGATTTAGAGATGAATACAACGTACTTCAATTTGTTACTTTCATGGATTGAGCAATCCATGACATTTAATGTCGTTAAATTTATATTATTTCTATGAAACAAACAACATTATAAATAAACAAGCAGCCAAAGAAATGTAGTGTGATGCGATACTACATTCATCTTATTGTAATAAATAGATTATGTGATAGTAATACATAGATTTACTTCATTATAGTACATATTTGTATCTCATTATAGTACATATATGTATCTCATTATAGTACATATATGTATCTCATTATAGTACATATATGTATCTCATTATAGTACATATATGTATCTCATTATAGTACATGTATGTATCTCATTATAGTACATATATGTATCTCATTATAGTACATATATGTATCTCATTATAGTACATATACGTATCTCATTATAGTACATATATGTATCTCATTATAGTACATACATGTATCTCATTATAGTACATACATGTATCTCATTATAGTACATACATGTATCTCATTATAGTACATACATGTATCTCATTATAGTACATACATGTATCTCATTATAGTACATACATGTATCTCATTATAGTACATATATGTATCTCATTCTATGTAATTCACCAGCCTTCATTGTCAATTATAAAAAATAATATCTGTGAATAACTGTGAATAGTAAATGTGAATATCATGCTGCTAAAAGTACATTCATCCTAATCCATTATGTTGGTCTACCTCTCAACATTGACACCTCAGTGTTCTTTGAACTTACCACCTGACAGTGTCATGTTTCGTACCACCATGTATACAGCGATCATTATAGATTGTCAATGAATTCAGGCAAACAATTGGATCAATGCGTTTTATACTGTAATGATCAAAGTGTAGACTTTCTTTCAAAGGTTTATATTATAACTTACACCGAGTCAACAATAACAATAACAAATATATCATAGCTAACATTGACTCAATATAGAGAAATAACAATAATATAAACATTCATTGACTGACCCCATAGATCAATACTTGTTAAAAGAAAAAGAACATAAATAAAAAAGATATTCGCTTCTTTCAGACTTTTTCACCAAAATTGATTGTTGACATATTTAGAATTTATGGCTAACTCCCAGCAGTCTATGAACTATTTGGTGAATTTATGCAGAATATTGGAATTGTTTACATGGAACACTATATGGAGATAGCTGTTCTTCAGACTGTTATATCATTATCATTAATATTATGCTCAATATTAGGGCAAACATAGAAAACTAGATAGACCAATTTAAAAAGAAATGAAGAACATAACTAAATAAACTGAAGTAAAATAAAATCCAATATTTTTAAAAGACAAGCAAATATAAATAACGCATTCGTGTATTGTCATATAAATTGAAAATCCTATTATTCCTCTGAATTATTTCAAAACAATTGCGTCTTTATGTACTCTCATAACACATGTCTTTATGTACTCTCATAATACATGTCTGTATGTTCTCTCATAATACATGACTTTATGTACTCTAATAATACATGTTTTTGTACTCTCATAATACATGTTTTTGTACTCTCATAATACGTGTCTGTATGTACTCTCATAATACATGTCTTCATGTACTCTCATAATACTGGTCTTTATGTACTCTCAAAATACATGTCTTTATGTACTCTCATAATACATGTCTTTATATACTCTCATAATACATGTCTTTATGTACTCTCATAATACATGTCTTTATGTACTCTCATAATACATGTCTTTATGTACTCTCATAATACATGTCTTTATGTACTCTCATAATACATGTTTTTGTACTCTCATAATACGTGTCTGTATGTACTCTCATAATACATGTCTTCATGTACTCTCATAATACTGGTCTTTATGTACTCTCATAATACATGTCTTTATGTACTCTCATAATACATGTTTTTGTACTCTCATAATACGTGTCTGTATGTACTCTCATAATACATGTCTTCATGTACTCTCATAATACTGGTCTTTATGTACTCTCAAAATACATGTCTTTATGTACTCTCATAATACATGTCTTTATATACTCTCATAATACATGTCTTTATGTACTCTCATAATACATGTCTTTATGTACTCTCATAATACATGTCTTTATGTACTCTCATAATACATGTCTTTATGTACTCTCATAATACATGTCTCTCATAATACATGTCTTTATGTACTCTCATAATACATGTCTTTATGTACTCTCATAATACATGTCTTTATGTACTCTCATAATACATGTCTTTATGTACTCTCATAACACATGTCTTTATGTACTCTCATAATACATGTCTGTATGTTCTCTCATAATACATGACTTTATGTACTCTAATAATACATGTTTTTGTACTCTCATAATACATGTTTTTGTACTCTCATAATACGTGTCTGTATGTACTCTCATAATACATGTCTTCATGTACTCTCATAATACTGGTCTTTATGTACTCTCAAAATACATGTCTTTATGTACTCTCATAATACATGTCTTTATATACTCTCATAATACATGTCTTTATGTACTCTCATAATACATGTCTTTATGTACTCTCATAATACATATCTTTATGTACTCTCATAATACATGTCTTTATGTACTCTCATAATACATGTTTTTGTACTCTCATAATACGTGTCTGTATGTACTCTCATAATACATGTCTTCATGTACTCTCATAATACTGGTCTTTATGTACTCTCATAATACATGTCTTTATGTACTCTCATAATACATGTTTTTGTACTCTCATAATACGTGTCTGTATGTACTCTCATAATACATGTCTTCATGTACTCTCATAATACTGGTCTTTATGTACTCTCAAAATACATGTCTTTATGTACTCTCATAATACATGTCTTTATATACTCTCATAATACATGTCTTTATGTACTCTCATAATACATGTCTTTATGTACTCTCATAATACATGTCTTTATGTACTCTCATAATACATGTCTTTATGTACTCTCATAATACATGTCTCTCATAATACATGTCTTTATGTACTCTCATAATACATGTCTTTATGTACTCTCATAATACATGTCTTTATGTACTCTCATAATACATGTCTTTATGTACTCTCATAATACATGTCTTTATGTACTCTCATAACACATGTCTTTATGTACTCTCATAATACATGTCTTTATGTACTCTCATAATACATGTCTTTATGTACTCTCATAATGCATATTTTTTCCAGCATCTCACTTTTATTATTTCTTATCATTTCATAATATGTCCTCAAATCCTGTACATAAACATGACATCTTTAAAATGCATTCGATTCAAATTTCTTTAAGCCAGGAGAACTTCGGTATTAAATTGCTGCAATAAAAGCTTTTACTACAAGCAACTAATGGTGTTTTCGTTTGAAGTTTTCAATAAAAAAAAATAAACAAAAATATAAGTGTACACACTAAATTGAAGAATACTCTCACAGAAAGTTGATAAGGCATGTCATATGTACTACTTTACAGAACACCCATAAATACGTGTATCTCAAAGAAAGTTGATAAGGCATGTCATATGTACTACTTTACACAACATACATAAATACGTGTATCGCTGTCCTATTTCTATTGCAGATCTCTGGCTATTGGATACATTAATCCAAAGTCTACTGGCTCCTTGTTAGACTTTACTTTCATTAATGTTTTTTCTCACAAAAATATATATATTAAATTATCTGGTTAAAATTACCGTGTCGATTGCTGTTATCTAACTGTGCCAAACTGCCTATCTTCGCCTGAATATTTCATTGTATTTTTTTTTACACTGCCTGGTCAAATTTCCCCAGCTCTGTATGTCTATGTATTTCCCCACCTCTGTATGTCTAGTTATTTCCCCACATCTGTATGTCTAGTTATTTCCCCACCTCTGTATGTCTAGTTATTTCCCCAGCTCTGTATGTCTATGTATTTCCCCACCTCTGATTGTCTAGTTATTTACACACATCTGTATGTCTAGTTATTTCCCCACATCTGTATGTCTAGTTATTTCCCCACCTCTGTATGTCTAGTTATTTCCCCACATCTGTATGTCTAGTTATTTCCCCAGCTCTGTATGTCTAGTTATTTTCCCACCTCTGTATGTCTAGTTATTTCCCCACATCTGTATGTCTAGTTATTTCCCCACCTCTGTATGTCTAGTTATTTCTCCACATCTGTATGTCTAGTATTTCCCCAGCTCTGTATGTCTGTCATTTCTCTGTTTGGCATCTGTGCGAACGTCAACAAACACCACTAAAACAGCGAACTCTCTGGTGCCAATTCGCCATGTCGTACTGAAACATTGCATTTAGAGCTCATCGATAAACCGGCCCACAACCAAGTCAATCATGTCATACCAGTGACTGGGAAGATCAGTTGCTCATGTAATCTGAATATGTCATACCAGTAACTGGGAAGATCTGTTGCTCATGTAATCTGAATATGTTGGCACATGGGTTAAATATTGGGCTAATACTAATTTCTCTTGAATTTTGATTGGCTCCCAGAGAGTATTATTAAATAGTTTGCACCGAAGTAAAGTACGAAGTTTTATGAAGTAAATATATGTTATTAAATGTACGAAGTGTATGTAGGTCATGAATTGTACGAAATATAAGTAGGTTCTTGATTTACGAACTATATGTAGGTCATCATTTATACGAAGTTTATGTAGGTCATTAGTTATACGAAGTATATGCAGGTCATCAGTTATACGAATTATATGTATATCATTAACTGTACAAAGTATATGTAGATCACATTCATTGTAATTAATAACAAACCAGACGGCTATAAATTAATGAGGTTACAGAAGACGTAAAGACATGAAACATTAAGAATGTGTTCTGCTAGGGAAGAATGCAACCTTATTTTTTATTACAGAGTCCTACGTCACATTCGCACTGGGAGAATGCCACCTAAATTTGGGAAATACAAAGAGTCCCACCATATTTCAGTACAGAGGAAATGCATCAGAGATAGCCACCTTTTTTTGACACTGAGATAAAACCACCCACACCCAGTACCACCAATAGATTTACATGTCAGATACTCACATAATCTATACCACCAATAGATTTACATGTCAGATACTCACATAATCTGTACCACCAATAGATTTACATGTCAGATACTCACATAATCTGTACCACCAATAGATTTACATGTCAGATACTCACATAATCTGTACCACCAATAGATTTACATGTCAGATACTCACATAATCTACACCACCAATAGATTTACATGTTAGATACTCACATAATCTCTTGCATTCAGCTGCTAGCGTTAAGTGGTGTGTAGTTTCGTTATACGACGGTTATGTATTTAAACAATAAGTCCGTCTCCCTACTAGACTGTATATCAATTGATACTTTCATCTTGTTCGTCAGTTGCTGCTAAACACGAATGGGGTTTAAAGTTTTAACTTTAATTTCTGTTTTTCTAAATCCCCCCCCCCCCCCCCCACTGGCTGACATAGTTAAGGGACAGCTGATGGTGTGAGTCATTGCTCTTCTGGGACGACTAAAAAAAAAGTAAAGAAAGACACAAAATCTTTTAAACGTGTTGACCTTTGATAGTTTTGAGAGCCAGAGGTCACTCCACAAGTGTCAGTCTTCACTAATGGATATGGGCAGAGAACTGGTTTTACACCAATGTCTGTGTTTCTACGAAACACTTTAGTATAATTTGTTTCGTTAACAACAATTCCATTACTTAGGATCAGATTTTTTTTAAAAATCCGTGTACATCTGTTTGATTAATATGTATGTTCATAATTATGTATCTATGTGTATGTCCATAAATACATAATTATATGTATGTTTATAATGAATGTATCTATGTGTATGTCCATAAATACATAATTATATGTATGTTTATAATTAATGTATCTATGTGTATGTCCATAAATATATATCTATATGTATGTTTATAATTAATGTATCTATGTGTATGTCCATAAATATATATCTATATGTATGTTTATAATTAATGTATCTATGTGTATGTCCATAAATATATATCTATATGTATGTTTATAATTAATGTATCTATGTGTATGTCCATGTTCTAGGAGGCAAGTGACAGACTATATAGTCTATGAGGGTGGTGGCCGGTGGGAGGCATTGGTTTTGTTGACTGTTACTGTTGTCAAGGTGATGGTAGCTGATGTTTTGTATCAAAGTCAAATTTTATTTCGATTTATTTATGAATCATAAAATTAAACGTTATTAAAATAAATCAGAAATCATTTCCGTTGGTGGTGGGGGGCAGTGTGGGTAGGGATGGGTGGGGTGGAATGGGTATCTCATATATTTATTGTTGGTGGGGGGGGGGGGGGTCTTGAATATTTTTTTACATAGGCCTTCATTGTTATACTGGAGATGGAAGTGATTTTGTTTTAAAATTTTATTTTATGTGTTTGATAATATGTATGTATCCGGTCCTTTGATTCCATGAGTGTTTTGTATTTTGAAGGCTTTAATTAAACAGGAATATAATCAAACGTTCAACTTTTAACTTTACAGGTCATAGGCTGGCATGTATCAGGCCCCTGGTATTATCAAGTAATTGGTTCATCTGATTACACCCACCCACAAATTTCTGTCTTCTTATCTTGAAATACTGTTTCCATAGTGACAGACGCCAATGACTATATCGCAGCTGCAGATATTGTGCTCCATTGTACATACAATACTAACAATGATTAAACCATGATGCATAGATGTCTACCTATATCAAACTAAAGTTATCCTATCAAACGGTAAAAACAATTAAAAATACAGTAACATGAATGAAGATTCTATTCAAATATTTTATTATACAATGTATATATAGGCATATATATATATATAAATATATATATATATATATATATATATATATATATATATATATATATTAGATATTCAAAACGTTCATACTTGTAGACACTACTTTATAGTGTAGAGTGGATGACCCACGAGTTGTAATATTATCACCATAAATATAGAGACATCTTGTGAAGTTTAGATCACGTATTGTGTTAGGTCGATGTTTAATGTAAAACATAATGTTTAGAAATGGTATATTTATAAGACAGTAGAGCTTATCACCATTAATAAAAACTAATGCACACACAACCTGAACCTAACACAACTTTACCGTCAATTGAATCGGTACAATTGATCTGAAACTGGCGTCTTTAATGATTTATGTGATCAGCTGTTTCATTTTGTTGTTTCATGGGACAGTTCTGATAGGACCAAAAAAAAAACAACAAGCTCATAAGCTGATAATAAAGCCAAACAACATTATAAAATGTTCTGCCTGTTGTATTGATCTTGTCTTTGATACTCGGCCTTGACACACGGACAACGTTCATACACAATTTAAACTGGACTTGTGGTCTCTGTACAAATAAAGTATTGTCTTCCCAAAATCGCTGTCCAGCCAGTTAAAGATCTAAGAGAAATAAAGTATATGGTCTTCAAACAATCACTGTCCAGACTGTTAAATATCTCAGAGAAAGTTTTGTGATACTCTCTATGCACTTTACACTTGACGATCATGTGACGCCCTCTATACACTGTATACTTGACCATCAGGTGACTCTATACACTCTATACTTGACCATCATGTGACTCTATACACTCTATACTTGACCTTCATGTGACTCTATACACTCTATACTTGACCATCAGGTGATGCCCTCTATATACTCTACACTTGACCATCATGTGACGCCCTCTATACATTCTATACTTGACCATTATGTGACTCTATACACTCTATATATGACCATCATGTGACTCTATAGACTCTATACTTGGCCATCAGGTGACGCCTTCTATACACTCTATACGTGACTATCATGTGACGCCCTCTAAATACTCTATACTTGACCATCATGTGACGCCACCTATACACTCTATACTTGACCATCATGTGACGCCATCTATACACTCTATACTTGGCCATCAGGTGACGCCCTCTATACACTCTATACTTGGCCATCAGGTGACGCCCTCTATACACTCTATACTTGGCCATCAGGTGACGCCCTCTATACACTCTATACTTGGCCATCATGTGACGCCCTCTAAATACTCTATACTTGACCACCATGTGACATTTTGCATACATTCGACACCACACCATCTTGTGACGCCCTCTAAGCTTTCTGTACTAGACAATCTTGTGACGCTCTGTATACTTTCTGTACTTGACCTTTGTGTGACGCCCTCTATACTTTCTGCACTAAACCATCTTGTGACGCTCTGTATACTTTCTGTACTAGACCTTTGTGAGACACCCTCTATACTTTCTGCACCAGACCATCTTGTGACGCCCTTTATATGTTCTACAATATACAATTATCTGGCGCCCTCTATACGTCATGTTATGATGTACCCTGAGCATCCTATATTAGACGATGTTATGGGCGCCCTATCCACATCCCAAAACAGACCATATGGTGCTCTATAATAATCTTATACTGTAAAATGTAGCGATGCACTCTATCCATCCTACACTATACCGTTTTATTTGCTCTCTATACACCTTACACTATAAGATACTTAGGTGTCCTCTATACACCTTACACTATAAGATAATTAGGTGTCCTCTATACACCTTACACTATAAGATACTTACGTGTCCTCTATACATCCTACACTAGACCATTTGCGACGCCCTCCTTACATCTTACACTAGATAACGCTTTAGTGCCCCCCACTTGACCATCTTGTGATGACCACTATAAATTTGACATCGTTTACTTGACAATTTTTCCATACCTTCGATACAGATGTACACTCGAGGTCATAGTTCACAGTAAACTCAAATATTTTTTTAGCCTGGCCCTGTGTTCCCACAGTTGTAATAATACTGCTGGGATAAATGTTTGTCTTGTAACTAGCCCCACACAAATACTGCTGGGATAAATGTTTGTCTTGTAACTAGCCCCACACAAATACTGCTGGGATAAATATTCTGTCTTGTAACTAGCCCCACACAAATACTGCTGGGATAAATATTTTGTCTTGTAACTAGCCCCACACAAATACTGCTGGGATAAATATTTTGTCTTGTAACTAGCCCCACACAAATAATAACACTAGAGCTTTGTTGATATTTTTAAAAAATCTTTTTACTTTGCATATCGTTTTACTGGTAAGAAAAGTAAAATGTGTAAATGTGATACGCCACACAACGTGTAAATTGTTGAATTGAATTGTAGCTGGTATAAAAAAAAACTGTTATCATTTACATGTTTCAACATAAACAAATTTTATAAATAAATGATTGTTTAGAAATAAACAAATTTCATCAAAGATAGCCTAGACAAGCTTACACTGTGACATATCAATTAGTCGGTGGTTGGGGAGATATTTTAGTGACAACATATGAGTGGCCAGGGGACATTGAGAAAACAGACCAGAAGAGATAAAGTTTAAATAAGGTACCATTGAAATCTCCATATAGATATAAATTAAAAATAATGAAATACAAATAAAGAAACAGAGTGAATGTATTAATGAGGTTGTACTCATTATAAATGTAAACACACAATGACATGGCGAGAAACTAAACAATAGAGCGGATAAATCAATGTTCTCCAGATAATCCCTCAGTTGACTATCAAATGTTGTTATCATTTTTCTTTTAACATCACAACGTTAATCCGATTCCTGATTTAACAGGTTCTCTTTTACTGTATAAGACATATAGCTCTGTTTCTTTTTTACTTTAAACAGCGCTTAGTTAAACACATTGGTTACACTCCCCATAGCAATTTAAAGTAATGAAACAATTTGTTTAATCAATACAATTAACTTTTAATAGGTCATCCAACCTTTTTGTCTGCACTGAATTGTTTCAATATATAATTAACCCTTTCCCTTTAACAATTTTATTGTTTCCTTTAATATTACTGCACTGACTAAGAGACTCTTCTAAACAAAAGGTAAAAACAGTTATTCCTCCATCTGGTTAACTATTGTTGTTATTGTTTACAACGTCCTGTATTGATGAGATGTAAGCATATCAGTATTCTGCTCACTTTTTTCGGCTGCGTGCGGCCGGAGAGGAGAATTTGTAAACAATCAATGCATTGTTCAGTTTCACGAGTTGTATGTAGAGTCAAACAATCAATGCATTACTCAGTTCCACGAGTTGTATGTAGAGTCAAACAATCAATGCATTGTTCAGTTCCACGAGTTGTATGTAGAGTCATACAATCAATGCATTACTCAGTTTCACGAGTTGTATGTAGAGTCAAACAAGCAATGCATTGTTCAGTTCCAGGAGTTGTATGTAGAGTCAATCAATCAATGCATTGTTCAGTTCCATGACTTGTATTTAGAGTCCAACAATCAATGCATTGTTCAGTTCCATGAGTTGTACAGTCAAACAATCAATGCATTGTTCAGTTCAATGAGTTGTACAATAGACATGGCTGTGATCACATATAAAAGTAATTTCCATTTTTCCAAACACAAATAACCGTATGTCTCTGATTCTTGGCACAATTTGTACGTTGTGCTGTAGTGGGCCCCAAGAGAGTTGATCATGTACCGGCACAGGGTAATATCATGTATTCTTTATTGATTCCTTTCTCATACGCCCAAAACTGTTGGTAGCATTGACAGAGTCTGTTTAAGACAGTTCTACTTTCTAGACATATATATATAAAACTAGCTGTTTATTGCTACAACATAAGATGATAATAGAGACTAAACTAGCTATTTATTGCACAAACATAAGATGATAATAGAGACTAGCCTAGCTGTTTATTGCACAAACATAAGATGATAATAGAGACTAGCCTAGCTGTTTATTGCACAAACATAAGATGATAATAGAGATTAAACTAGCTGTTTATTGCACAAACATAAGATGATAATAGAGACTAAACTAGCTGTTTATTGCACAAACATAAGATGATAATAGAGACTAGCCTTGCTGTTTATTGCATAAACATAAGATGATAATAGAGACTAAACTAGCTGTTTATTGCACAAACATAAGATGATAATAGAGACTAACCTAGCTGTTTATTGCACAAACATAAGATGATAATCGAGACCAACCTAGCTGTTTATTGCACAAACATAAGATGATAATAGAGACTAAACTAGCTGTTTATTGTACAAACATAAGATGATAATAGAGACTAGCCTAGCTGTTTATTGCACAAACATAAGATGATAATAGAGACTAGCCTAGCTGTTTATTGCACAAACATAAGATGATAATAGAGACTAGCCTATCTGTTTATTGTACAAACATAAGATGATAATAGAGACTAGCCTAGCTGTTTATTGCACAAACATAAGATGATAATAGAGACCAACCTAGCTGTTTATTGCACAAACATAAGATGATAATAGAGACTAGCCTAGCTGTTTATTGCACAAACATAAGATGATAATAGAGACTAGCCTTGCTGTTTATTGCATAAACATAAGATGATAATAGAGACTAAACTAGCTGTTTATTGCACAAACATAAGATGATAATAGAGACTAACCTAGCTGTTTATTGCACAAACATAAGATGATAATCGAGACCAACCTAGCTGTTTATTGCACAAACATAAGATGATAATAGAGACTAACCTAGCTGTTTATTGCACAAACATAAGATGATAATAGAGACTAAACTAGCTGTTTATTGTACAAACATAAGATGATAATAGAGACTAGCCTAGCTGTTTATTGCACAAACATAAGATGATAATAGAGACTAGCCTAGCTGTTTATTGCACAAACATAAGATGATAATAGAGACTAGCCTATCTGTTTATTGTACAAACATAAGATGATAATAGAGACTAAACTAGCTGTTTATTGTACAAACATAAGATGATAATAGAGACTAGCCTAGCTGTTTATTGCACAAACATAAGATGATAATAGAGACTAGCCTAGCTGTTTATTGCACAAACATAAGATGATAATAGAGACTAGCCTATCTGTTTATTGTACAAACATAAGATGATAATAGAGACTAGCCTAGCTGTTTATTGCACAAACATAAGATGATAATAGAGACCAACCTAGCTGTTTATTGCACAAACATAAGATGATAATAGAGACTAGCCTAGCTGTTTATTGCACAAACATAAGATGATAATAGAGTAGAGACTAATCTAGTTGTTTATTGCACATACATAAGATGATAATAGAGACTAAACTAGCTGTTTATTGCACAAACATAAGATGATAATAGAGACTAGCCTAGCTGTTTATTGCACAAACATAAGATGATAATAGAGACTAGCCTAGCTGTTTATTGCACAAACATACGATGATAATAGAGACTAGCCTAGCTGTTTATTGCACAAACATAAGATGATAATAGAGTAGAGACTAATCTAGTTGTTTATTGCACATACATAAGATGATAATAGAGACTAAACTAGCTGTTTATTGCACAAACATAAGATGATAATAGAGACTAGCCTAGCTGTTTATTGCACAAACATAAGATGATAATAGAGACTAGCCTAGCTGATTATTGCACAAACATAAGATGATAATAGAGACTAGCCTAGCTGTTTATTGCACAAACATAAGATGATAATAGAGACTAGCCTAGCTGTTTATTGCACAAACATAAGATGATAATAGAGACTAGCCTAGCTGTTTATTGCACAAACATAAGATGATAATAGAGACTAGCCTAGCTGTTTATTGCACAAACATAAGATGATAATAGAGACTAGCCTAGCTGTTTATTGCACAAACATAAGATGATAATAGAGACTAGCCTAGCTGTTTATTGCACAAACATAAGATGATAATAGAGACTAACCTAGCTGTTTATTGCACAAACATAAGATGATAATAGAGACTAACCTAGCTGTTTATTGCACAAACATAAGATGATAATAGAGACTAACCTAGCTGTGTATTGCACAAACATAAGATGATAAGAGGAGTAAAACTGTTTTTTTTTGTGGAGGATAGCTTAATATTTTCAAGGTTTAAAATCTTCTTTTTTGTCCCCTACACATTTAGCCATTTGTCCGCCCCTCAACAATGTGTGCCCAGGGCAACAGATTATTATTTCAAGTTCTTTACACGGGTTTCATAAGGTTTCTTCTGGATCATGAATAAATTCTGAGCAGACGTAGAAACACTGAAGAGAAATCTATTTCTTCATCCACCCTCCAATAAAAATCCAATTACAAAGTTTGGACTTTGCTTAAAAACATGTGCGGGAATCATCGATTATCCAGGCAGTATTAGCCATGAAACTGACCAGGACGACAGTCTGCCTTCATCATTCTTACATTGTCCATTAACATCACAAGTTGGATACTAGCTCCCCTCCCCCCCCCCCCCCACTATCATGTGCACGCCATTGTCTAATGCAGATGTCTGTGTAATTGTGTTTGCTGCACTACCGTCCCATCTAATTTATAGTTTTAGTCTGTAGCTCATAAAATGAACATAATCTAAAGTACAGTTTTAGTCTGTATCTCATAAAATTAAAATAATCTAATGTATAATTTTAGTCTGTAGCTCACAAAATTAACATAATCTAAAGCAGGCTTGCGGAGCCGGAGCCGAGGAGCCGGGAGCCGCTACTTTTTGCTGGAGCCGGAGCCGGAGCCGAAAAAATCTGGCGGCTCCACGGCTCCCAAATGCTTTTTTTTTTACAGCAGAATTTTTTTTTTTGCTTTAAAATTCCAAATTTGTTTGATTGTTTGCTTCCTACAATTTGAAATGTTTTTATTTTTACGAACGACACAACAGTAACAGCGTTAAAATGATAGCGTGCACACACATCACCACAAGAAATCTTTAACGGGGAATCGTTTTGTGTTCGTTTTAAATCTTGTTTACCCTCCGAAATTTTTTTTAATGGCATTTTATTTTGTTATATATAAAGTTAAAAGTTTTCTTTCATAGAATAATTGTATCAATCATTTAAAATAAATTTTTACTAAGACGACAAATAGAACGCGTCATTTCGTATTATTATTTGACCGCGAATCAGGCCCGTAGCGTGTGTGGGGGTCAGGGGGGCTTACCCCCCCCCTGCGTTTTGTCTGCCCCCCTCTGTTTATTTGCTCTACTTAGTAAAATGTATTACCTGCCCCCCCCCCCGCTATTGCCTGGCCCCTGTTGAAGAATGCCTGGCCCCTGCTGTAGAATGTCTGGCCCCTACTGTAGAATTTTCACGCTACGGGGCTGCCGCGAATTCGTAATAGACTAAAAACAAAATGGTCGATTTCTGTATTTAACAATTTTATTATAAACAGAATATCTGAAATAGAGTAGATAAATTAATAAGGCTGTGGCTATTCGGACCCGGGTCCCAATAAAATCCGATTGTTATTCGGACCCGTGGCAAATATGCACTTAGCTTAGCTATATTTAAACTTTATTAGACGGAACCCGAAAAAATAATAATACAGAGTCCGCTTAGTGGAACCCTAGACACTGAGTAACGATTAAATCATACAATTCAAATATATTAAAGTGTATGTATAGCTAAGCTAAGTGCATATTTGCCACGCGTCCGAATAAGTATCAGACTTTATTGGGACGGGGATCCGAAGAAAAATCGGAGTTTATTGGTACCCGGGTCCGAATAGTCACTTCGAATTTATGAATAATAAATATACATACTAAAGTCTTTAAAATATTTTAAATAATGTATCATTTTACTATTTGCTAATTTGATCATTGAAATAACTTTTTATTACTTATGAAAATGGCGATTCTGGATGCACTGAAATGGTTTGTTTTTAGTAAAACCAACATGCGTATATTTTTCAAGTTCCTGACTATGGGGCAGCCCCTTATCGTGAAAATTCTACAGCAGGGGCCAGGCATTCTACAGCAGGGGCCAGGCAATAGCAGGGGGGCAGGTAATACATTTTACTAAGTAGAAAAAATAAGCAGAGGGGGGCCAGACAAAACACAGGGGGCCCCGGTCCCCCCGCACGCTTCGGGACTTCTATGGGGGTGAACGCGACAAAATTTGCATAACTTTTTATCAGCGGCATGTTTGCGTGGCGCAATTACAAAAATTTTTGTCTCGTTTGATACTATCTTAATAGGGAGCCGGAGCCGTCAAATTTGTGGGAGCCAGAGCCGGAGCCGAAAAAAAATTTGGCGGCTCCGCAAGCCTGATCTAAAGTATAGTTTTAGTCTGTAGCTCATTAAATTAACATAATTTAAAGTATAGTTTTAGTCTGTAGCTCACAAAATTAACATAATCTCAAGTACAGTTTTACTCTGCTACTTAAAATGTAGTTTATATAGGTAATATCATCCAATTCATCAGCTAGTTTGTGGGTTATAAAACTATCTTCATTTTATTCATTCTATAGTCTTTAATAATAGAACAAATCATTTGAATTCATGTTTTTATCTGATTTCATTTTATGACCATCGTTATCTAATTCATTGTCTAATTCATTATCTAATTGAACTTAATCTAATTGAAACATTTTTTATGTATATACGTGTATGAATGTCACAACTTTACATTAAATTACCGGTATTTAAAACTGTACATTTCATGTAGCATAGATTTCAAAAAGATATTTTTTGTCTCCATAGCAAGTCAACAATAAATATTGCCGCATCGACTACCAATGTTTCCTTGGCTACTGTGCTACATCAAATACAGGGCTTCTGAGACTATAACAGCTACAGTGGATATAGGGGCCACAGTGCTACATCTACATCTACACTTGCTACAAGGGTAGACTATCATCAATAATTCCATAAAATTTTGACTTGGGAGTTTCCGGAGGAATGCTTCAATAGATGGAATTAGTCAAAGGACTAAGCAGCTGATACCATAAGGAAACCAATATCTGTATTACAGTTATGCAAGATTCGAAATTCTAAAAATTCAACGTTTTTTGATTGATGTCTTTCAGAGTCAATGTCAACAGAGAAACTTTCAATTTTAAAATCAACTTGACATTATTTTTACTGTATTTTCACGAGTGATAATATTAAACTAAGGTTACTTAGTTTCAGTTGAAACAAACAGTTTGCTTGTCTAAATCAAATGCTGTGTCAACTCTTTGTATAGTCTTAACAGTTATTGTACATTACGACTGATCACATATTCTTTCAAGAAGACGATTCTATTTCAAAATAAGGAGTCAAGCAATCACTGGAGAAACATGGCGGTAAGTTAAAATCCTTTTATTCCTCTTTTATTTTCGATTGCACACATAATAAGAAAGCTGTCCTGTCACAGAATAAACAGGCTGTCATGTCATACATTTCAATACCTTCAAAACGTTTTAAGACATCTGTGTCATTTTTTTTTATATAAAAATTAACAGATGTGTAGAACACCAGATTGTATAGGTAATGACAGACTGTCATGAAACTACGATTTTAAACTGGAGAAGTATGTAACTAGTCTTCAAAGAATAAATGTCAAATGAATGACAATAACACAATCATTATTAGAACAATTTGTTATCAGACACCACTAAAATATTATCAGACAAATCAAAGTAGCTCAATCAAAGCATCATTGCCAGTTATGTAATGAAAATGTGCATTTATAACTGGACCTCTCTACAATCATACATTAATTAGCAAATATATTCACACCAGTCGTACATTACCTGAACATCACACCAGTCGTACATTACCTGAACATCACACCAGTCGTACATTACTTGAACATCATACCAGTCGTACATTACCTGAACATCACACCAGTCGTACATTACCTGAACATCACACCAGTCGTACATTACTTGAACATCACACCAGTCGTACATTACCTGAACATCACACCAGTCATATATTAACAGAGAATATCACCAGTCATATATTTAAAAACAAACATTCAAACAGCTCACAGCTCGTAACACAGCTGGCCATAAAAAAAACATCATCACATCCATATATATTTGACCGAATGAGAAACATACACTTATCAACACTTCCATAATTCAATGACAAATACCATCTGTTCTTCACATAGCGTCTGATACGACACACCACTATATTCCTAACTCCATGATCCCATAAAATAGCGTTTAGTCTTCATACACCTTCTATCACTGTATGTCAACCATTGGTAAATCTTCATTTAATTTGTTTACATCGTATGTACACACTTTGACAAACACACAACTGTGTTCAACCTGACACACATACATATTGTATCTATCGATCTAATTCCTAGTTTAAGTATGACTTGTGGTCGAGACCACTTTAGGGTAACAATGGCCCCCATGGTGTGATGCTGTAAACATGTACAGAATCTGTGCAATGCAAATTGCGACACATCTAAATTTTGTTTTCATATACACATAATATGCACAGTACAAATTGCGACACATGTTAAAATTGTTTAGATAAGTTTATAACCAGTCAAAGATAGTCTGTAATATTTCTTTTGCTGTTGAGTTTAATTTTAGAATATCTGTATTTGAGTGTATCGTGTTATGAAATATTATCGTATTCACTCAGCATTCCTTAAGAACGTATTTCTAGATACAAATATATTTATTAGATATTCTTCTAAAATTTGTAATTCAACGTAAAGAACTTTGTCCTTAAAATATTTTTTTTTTAAAGATTCATCTTCTAATTAGACAAAATTCATTTACACATAAATCTTCTAACCGGGTTTAACCCAACATCACCATGGCTCGTAGTTCAGCAAATTGGTTCTTAGTGTCATTTTAACATCAATTAAATATTTAACATCTCTGCTACTGAAATGTAAAAAAAAATGCTTATAGCTATAAATAGCATTATTCAATCCAAAATTAAATTAGTGGAGTAAAAGAAACGAATTTGAAAATATTATCATTTCAAATTTACTTTATTAGATTAACAATTCATGTCCAGAGATTCTCTTCATTCTATTAACACCAGTAATTAGATCAGAGAAATAGAAGAACTAGTGCACTGATCTGTAAAATGTTTTTATTGAACTTGCTGCCGGATTATGTTTCTTATGACCTATTTCGGTCCAATTCATACAGATTAAGTTCGTATATTGAGGTATTGCGGCAATGGACGCCTATATATCGAGTTCTTATATTGATGCATTACGACACTGGACACCTATAGATTGAGTTTGTATATTGAGACATTACGGCAATGGACGCCCATAGATTAAGTTCGTATATTGAGGTAATACGGCACTGAATAGATTGAGTGTGTTTATTGAGGTAATACGGCACTGACCTATAGATTGAGTGTGTTTATTGAGGTAATACGGCACTGACCTATAGATTGAGTGTGTTTATTGAGGTAATACGGCACTGACCTATAGATTGAGTGTGTTTATTGAGGTAATACGGCACTGACCTATAGATTGAGTGTGTTTATTGAGGCAATACGGCACTGACCTATAGATTGAGTGTGTTTAATGAGGTAATACGGCACTGACCTATAGATTGAGTGTGTTTATTGAGGTAATACGGCACTGTACGCCCATAAAAAATGCCCCATGAAGGATGACCGAAGTAAGACAATCCCATTGGACAAAATAGTTAAACTGCAAATAAAAGTAACAATATAATAATATTCAAAATGTATTTTGTTTACAAAACGGCAGTTAGAAAAAACATTCAGCCAATAATTATAGAGTTATTAAATTATTATTCTAAATAATAAACTACGGCCAAGTGCGTTTGGAATAGTCAGTGAATTTTTTTAATTTAAAGTAATAGCCTGTCTAAATCAAGTAATACCCTGTCACAATCAGGTAATACCCTGTCACAATCAAGTAATACCATGTCACAATCAGGTAATAGCCTGTCACAATCAGGTAATACCCTGTCACAATCAAGTAATATCATGTCACAATCAAGTAATACCCTGTCACAATCAGGTAATAGCCTGTCACAATCAGGTAATACCCTGTCACAATCAGGTAATAGCCTGTCACAATCAGGTAATAGCCTGTCACAATCAAATAATACCATGTCACAATCAAGTAATACCCTGTCACAATCAGGTAATAACCTGTCACAATCAGGTAATACCCTGTCACAATCAGGTAATACCCTGTCACAATCAAAAAATACCATGTCACAATCAAGTAATACCCTGTCACAATCAAGTAGTACCCTGTCACAATCAGGTAATAGCCTGTCAGAATCAAGTAATAGCCTGTCACGATCAAGTAATAACCTGTCACGACCAAGTAATACCCTGTCACAGTCAAGTAATACCCTGTCAGAATCAAATAATAACCTGTCATAATCAAGTAATAGCCTGTCACAATCAAGTAATAGCCTGTCACAATCAAGTAATAGCCTGTCACAATGAGGTAATACCCTGTCACAATCAAGTAATACCCTGTCACAATCAAGTAATACCCTGTCACAATCAAGTAATAGCCTGTCACAATCAAGTAATAGCCTGTCACAATCAAGTAATAGCCTGTCACAATCAGGTAATACCCTGTCACAATCAAGTAATACACTGTCACAATCAAGTAATACCATGTCAAAATCAAGTAATACCCTGTCACAATCAAGGAATACCCTGTCACAATCAGGTAATACCCTGCCACAATCAGGTAATACCCTGTCACAATCTAGTAAAACCATGTCAAAATCAAGTAATACCCTGTCACAATCAGACAATACCCTGTCACAATCAAGTAATACCCTGTCTCAGTCAAGTAATACCCTGTCACAATCAAGTAATAGCCTGTCACAATCAAGTAATACCCTGTCACAATCAAGTAATAGCCTGTCACAATCAAGTAATACCCTGTCAAAATCAAGTAATAACCTGTCACAATCAAGTAATAGCCTGCCACAATCAAGTATAACCCTGTCTCAGTCAATACCCTGTCACAATCAAGTAATACCCTGTCACAATCAGGTAATACCCTGTCACAATCAAGTAATACCCTGTCACAATCAAGTAATACCCTGTCACAATCAAGTAATACCCTGTCACAATCAAGTAATACCCTGTCACAATGAGGTAATACCCTGTCACAATCAAGTAATAGCCTGTCACAATCAAGTAATACCCTGTCACATTCAAGTAATACCCTGTCACAATCAAGTAATACCCTGTCACAATCAAGTAATAGCCTGTCACAGTCAAGTAATAACCTGTCACAATCAAGTAATAGCCTGTCACAATCAAGTAATAGCCTGCCACAATCAAGTATAACCCTGTCTCAGTCAAGTAATACTCTGTCACAATCAAGTAATACCCTGTCACAATCAGGTAATACCCTGTCACAATCAAGTAATACCCTGTCACAATCAGGTAATACCCTGTCACAATCAGGTAATACCCTGTCACAATCAAGTAATACCCTGTCACAATCAGGTAATACCCTGTCACAATCAAGTAATACCCTGTCACAATCAGGTAATACCCTGTCACAATCAGGTAATACCCTGTCACAATCAGGTAATAACCTGTCACAATCAAGTAATACCCTGTCACAGTCAGGTGATAACCTGTCACAATCAGGTGATAGCCTGTCACAATCAGGTAATACCCTGTCACAATCAGGTAATACCCTGTCACAATCAGGTAATACCCTGTCACAATCAGGTAATACCCTGTCACAATCAAGTAATACCCTGTCACAATCAGGTAATACCCTGTCACAATCAAGTAATAGCCTGTCTAAATCAAGTAATACCCTGTCACAATCAGGTAATACCCTGTCCCAATCAGGTAATAACATGTCACAATCAAGTAATACCCTGTCACAATCAGGTAATACCCTGTCACAATCAAGTAATACCATGTCACAATCAAGTAATAGCCTGTCACAATCAGGTAATACCCTGTCACAATCAAGTAATACCCTGTCACAATCAAGTAATAGCCTGTCACAATCAAGTAATAGCCTGCCACAATCAAGTATAACCCTGTCTCAGTCAATACCCTGTCACAATCAAGTAATACCCTGTCACAATTAGGTAATACCCTGTCACAATCAAGTAATACCCTGTCACAATCAAGTAATACCCTGTCACAATCAAGTAATACCCTGTCACAATCAAGTACTACCCTGTCACAATCAAGTAATAGCCTGTCACAATGAGGTAATACCCTGTCACAATCAAGTAATAGCCTGTCACAATCAAGTAATACCCTGTCACATTCAAGTAATACCCTGTCACAATCAAGTAATACCCTGTCACAATGAGGTAATACCCTGTCACAATCAAGTAATAGCCTGTCACAATCAAGTAATACCCTGTCACATTCAAGTAAAAGCCTGTCACAATCAAGTAATAGCCTGTCACAATCAAGTAATAGCCTGTCACAATCAAGTAATAGCCTGTCACAATCAAGTAATAGCCTGCCACAATCAAGTATAACCCTGTCTCAGTCAAGTAATACCCTGTCACAATCAAGTAATACCCTGTCACAATCAGGTAATACCCTGTCACAATCAAGTAATACCCTGTCACAATCAGGTAATACCCTGTCACAATCAAGTAATACCCTGTCACAATCAGGTAATACCTGTCACAATCAAGTAATACCCTGTCACAATCAAGTAATACCCTGTCACAATCAGGTGATAGCCTGTCACAATCAGGTAATACCCTGTCACAATCAGGTAATACCCTGTCACAATCAGGTAATACCCTGTCACAATCAAGTAATAGCCTGTCACAATCAGGTAATAGCCTGTCACAATCAAGTAATACCCTGTCACAATCAGGTAATACCCTGTCACAATCAGGTGATAGCCTGTCACAATCAGGTAATACCCTGTCACAATCAGGTAATACCCTGTCACAATCAAGTAATACCCTGTCACAATCAGGTAATACCCTGTCACAATCAAGTAATAGCCTGTCTAAATCAAGTAATACCCTGTCACAATCAGGTAATACCCTGTCCCAATCAGGTAATAACATGTCACAATCAAGTAATACCCTGTCACAATCAGGTAATACCCTGTCACAATCAAGTAATACCATGTCACAATCAAGTAATAGCCTGTCACAATCAGGTAATACCCTGTCACAATCAAGTAATACCCTGTCACAATCAAGTACTACCCTGTCACAATCAAGTAATAGCCTGCCATAATCATTTACGGGCCTGGAGGAAGCCATTAAATCCACAATTGAACACACATAAATAATTTGCGCAATCAATATTTCAAAAGTTATTAATTCAAAGCTATAGACTAACGCTAATGTAATTGAAATGTCGCTGATAGTGGCCGTTGAAGGGCCAGTGTGATATGGCTGATAGTGGCAGTTGAAGGGCCATTGTGAAATGGCTGATAGTGTCAGTTGAAGGCCTGTGTGATATGGCTGATAGTGGTAGTTGAAGGGCCAGTGTGATATGGCTGATAGTGGCAGTTGAAGGGCCAGTGTGATATGGCTGATAGTGGCAGTTGAAGGGCCATTGTGATATGGCTGATAGTGTCAGTTGAAGGCCAGTGTGATATGGCTGATAGTGGCAGTTGAAGGGCCAGTGTGATATGGCTGATAGTGGCAGTTGAAGGGCCATTGTGATATGGCTGATAGTGTCAGTTGAAGGCCAGTGTGATATGGCTGATTGTGGCAGTTGAAGGGCCAGTGTGATATGGCTGATAGTGTCAGTTGAAGGCCAGTGTCATATGGCTGATAGTGGCAGTTGAAGGACCAGTGTGATGTGGCTGAAAGTGGCAGTTGAAGGACCAGTGTGATGTGGCTGATAGTGACAGTTGAAGGACCAGTGTGATGTGGCTGAAAGTGGCAGTTGAAGGACCAGTGTGATATGGCTGATAGTGACAATTGAAGGACCAGTGTGATGTGGCTGATATTGACTGATGAAGAGACAGTGTGATATGGCTGATAGTGGCAGTTGAAGGACCAGTGCGATGTGACTGATGACAGATGAAGGACCAGTTCGATGTGACTGATGACAATGTTATGGGGCTGATATTAACAGTTGATGGGCCAAGGTGTGAAGGGGTTAATGGTGACAGTTGAAGGGTCATGGAAATGTTTCATCATTAACGATACAGACAAGCCGGACGTGAAAGGATTCTGATTTGACATGTAAAGACATCTGCCGGACAGGTTTAGGCTGACCACATCATCGTCACCAGGTGACTTCCATTATACATCGAGTCAGTGCTGTCAGGAGGGGAAATACTATGTAGAGTTGTCTGATCTTGTCACGATACAGTTCACAGGCTTTTCAATGCAGACTATGGGGGAAAACACATTTCAATATCAAGACTTAGAAACTAAACGTAACTTATTGCATCAGGGGTAATAATGCGCAAATTGTTTTCTTGTAGATTTGATTTACTAGCAATGAATTGCTGTATTGGTTATACATTCTGTTTGTTTATAAAATGATTTTCATTAAGTATCTATCCACATTGCCCAGCGTTTCATAACTGACCTACTTTAGCGTCATACGGTACTGATGTTTTATCATAGTTGTCTGACTGGTACTTTCTTATATCATAGTTATCTGATTGGTACTTTCTTATATCATAGTTATCTGGCTGGTACTTTCTTATATCACAGTTATCTGACTGGTACTTTCTTATATCATAGTTATCTGGTTTGTACTTTCTTATATCATAGTTATCTAATTGGCACTTTGTTATATCATAGTTATCTGGCTTGTACTTTTTATATAATAGTTATCTGACTGGTACTTTCTTATAGCATAGTTATCTGACTGGTACTTTCTTATATCATAGTTATCTGGCTGGTACTTTCTTATATTATAGTTATCTGGCTGGTACTTTCTTATAACATAGTTATCTGGCTGGTACTTTATTATTTCACATTATTTTATTTAGTAATTTTTTAGTTCTAAATGGCGATGGTAACCGTTTTTAGGGGATCTATTGTAAACAAAGAGTGTTAGTAATTAGTTTATAACCGTGTTTCTCAAACCTTTACTTCTCGCGTCTCACTATGAAAACAGTTTTGAACACTTTGAGAACCACTAGTTTAAAACATGAGTGAATCAGATGTTTGACGTCTTGAGTTGGTATACTATCCATTGTTAGTGAATCAGATGTTTGACGTATTGAGTTGTATACTAGCCATTATTAGTGAATCAGATGTTTGACGTCTTGAGTTGGTATACTAGCCATTGTTAGTGAATCAGATGTTTGACGTCTTGAGTTGGTATACTAGCCATTGTTAGTGAATCATATGTTTGACGTCTTGAGTTGGTATACTAGCCATTGTTAGTGAATCAGATGTTTGACGTCTTGAGTTGGTATACTAGCCATTGTTAGTGAATCAGATGTTTGACGTCTTGAGTTGGTATACTAGCCATTGTTAGTGAATCAGATGTTTGACGTCTTGAGTTGGTATACTAGCCATTGTTAGTGAATCAGATGTTTGACGTCTTGAGTTGGTATACTAGCCATTGTTAGTGAATCAGATATTTGACGTCTTGAGTTGGTATACTAGCCATTGTTAGTGAATCAGATGTTTGACGTCTTGAGTTGGTATACTAGCCATTGTTAGTGAATCAGATGTTTGACGTCTTGAGTTATACAATGTTGGTATACTAGCCCTTGTTAGTGAATCTGATGTGTGACGTCTTGAGTTATACAATGTTGGTATAGTAGCCCTTGTTAGTGAATCAGATGTTTGACGTCTTGAGTCGGTATAGTAGCCACTGTTTATACATCCACTGCGTGTATTATTTCATCACTTTCAATGTTTGCAATTGTTTTAAATCACTCTCCATCATCAAATGTCAATCACATTATTTCATTTTATTTGTACTTATTTTTGTGATTATGTCAGTCACGTTTACGCTTCTGTTGTATCAATCGATACTGATAACAACAACAACAAACAAACACATTATTGTATCAATCGATACTGATAACAACAACAACAAACAAACAAATTATTGTTCCCATTTGAAAAAAGGAAAAAGAAAATATAAACAATACACAATGATAACTTGGCAATAGATTAAATTATACACAATGATATCGTAGCAATAGATTAAGCTATACACAATGATAACTTGGCAATAGATTAAACTATACACAATGATATCGTAGCAATATATTAAATTTTACACCATGATATCTTAGTAATAGATTAAATTATACACAATGATATCGTAGCAATAGATTAAGCTATACAAAATGATAACTTGGCAATAGATTAAACTATATACAATGATATCGTAGCAATAGATTAAATTATACACAGTGATATCGTAGCAATAGATTAAATTATACACAATGATATCGTAGCAATAGATACACAATGATATCGTAGGAATAGATTAAATTATACACAATGATATCGTAGCAAAAGATTGATCTATACACCATGATATTTAAGCAAATAAATTCATTACTTATATATATATATATATATATATATATATATATATATATATATATATATATATATATATATATATATTTACCATAGCTAATTTTTAGACTTAGTATTTATTAACCAGAAATTATTGATCAGAATGTGTTCCCTAAAATAAAATATTAAACACATACCTCACATTACATTCTACATATGTTTCTCGTCTACTAGATTATCATTACCTCCCTGTATTAATTAATATATTCAAAATACAAAATCCCACTGAACTCCAACAATTTTAGGTACCGTAGAATTTTAAAAAAAATTACAAGGAGGCTAAATAAAACACCCCGATTAGGAATCGATATCACATCAATGAAAACTGAATTCACATTGTTCTTTAAACTGTCATACAAAGTAAACATCTTACACAAATTTGCCTTAAGAAATTATAAACTTATTTAACAAAACAATTTTAAGTCTGTGAATCTAGTCAACGTTGTAAGTCATAGGTTGGGGGTCAAAGTTGACATAAATCCACTTTGTTTTGAAAGTAGGAAGTGATTAAAGGAAGCACCACATACAAAATAGAACTATACCGTAACATAATAGTTGGGCTGAATGATTGATAGGGCGTCAGGTTATAATAGCATTATAGTTGGTGGTGGGGGGGGGGGAGGGGGTAAATAACCGGATTCCCTGGGAATTGTATGTTGTGGATGACGAAGGCAAGGTACATTTGTGATGGTAGGGCTATGTATGCGGGACTATATTTGATGGAGGGGTTAATACCATGGACTATATATGATGGTAATGTTAAATATCAAGGACTATATGTGATGGTAGTGAAAAATGTCAGGGACTATATGTGATGATAGTGTTAAATATCAGGCATTATATGTGATGGTAGTGTTAAAAATCAGTGATGTTTTGTTTAAATATCCGTGACATTATGTGATGTTTTGGTTAAATATCAGGGACATTATGTGATGTTTTGGTTAAATATCAGGGACATTATGTGATGTTTTGGTTTAAGATCAGGGACATTATTTTATGTTTTGGTTTAAGATCAGGGACTATATGTCATGTTAGGGTTAAAAAACAAGGACTTTATATTTTTTTGGATAAATATCAGGGACTTTATGTGATGTTTGGGTTTAAGATCAGAGCCTGTATGTGCCTGGAAATGATATAATGAAAATACCCTTTTTTAATGGTTAGAAAAATAAAGTATATTGGTGTTAGATAACAATCAAGTAAAGATAATAATCAATACACTTAATAAAATCAATATTATTGACAATTTATAGAACGATAGATTTCTCAATTCATCATGTTCTATTCATAGAAACTATTGCCAAATGCTTCTATCTAATTCTAATAAAACAAAATCAAACGTGTGAACTACTTTTGTTACAAACGTGTCAAAATACGTGAGCATGAATTTGATATTTTTCAGGAGCACTGAAGTATGCGCATCAGACTGGTTTTTTTTTTATATTGATAGTCTATGTTTGAATAAACAACAGCAGAAATAAGACCTTCCCCCACCTGGACTAAGTTCAGTTTCAGACTGACGTATCCACAATGTTGGTAAATTCTTCTGCAGTCAGTAATGATGAATTAACTTCGTGAAGTAGCCTACATAACAACCATTTGTGTTAAAACAACCAAGAGTTTGAAGAAAGTCGGCCATTTTGTTGTGTGAATCATAACAAAAAACCACATGCCCAAGCATAGCATTAGAAATGTCAGCACATTTCTTATGACAATAAGTATATTTGTTAGCACATTCATTATGACAATAAGTACATTTGTTAGCACATCTCATTATGCCAATAAGTACATTGTTAGCACATTTCATTATGACAATAAGTACATTTGTTAGCACATCTCATTATGCCAATAAGTACATTGTTAGCACATTTCATTATGACAATAAGTACATTTGTTAGCACATCTCATTATGACAATAAGTACATTTGTTAGCACATTTCATTATGACAATAAGTACATTTGTTAGCACATGTCATTATGACAATAAGTACATTTATCAGTACATGTCATTATGACAATAAGTACATTTGTCAGCACATTTCATTATGACAATAAGTACATTTGTTAGCACATGTCATTATGACAATAAGTATATTTGTTAGCAGATTTCATTATGACAATAAGTACATTTGTTAGCACATGTCATTATGACAATAAGTACATTTGTTAGCTAACGCATGTGTGAGGAATACCTGCATACATATTTTCGCACATTTTAGGGTACAGTCACGATAAAGGTTGAGAACCGATGGTCTGTGCCATCAGATTAAACAAACAAGCAAAAATTAAGTCTGTAAAACAGGGCGTTTAAAGCATTTTTGTGTATAGAGAGGGAAGTAAGTCATGTTTAATAACTGTTACAAAAATAAATAATGATTACGCCCCTTTGATTAGTTTATAATCTAGATATACAATATAAGCCATATATAAGCCCCTAAGAAACCATGAAGTCCGGCCCTCAGAGGTCAGATAGCAAAATGGATTTTTGATGCACACATGGCAGGCCAAGACCTACAAAATGATATATACATCATGGGTCTAGCACTTACGGTTGTTGAGATCTAGGGTGATGACGAACAGACAGACAGACAGACAAAACGGGGACAATAGAGCATTTTTTTTTCGAAAATGCTCTAAAAACAGCATTCAAATATCAGTTTTATAATTGTAAACATCATCCAAATATCAGTTTTATAATTGTAAACATCATCCAAATATCAGTTTTATAATTGTTCTAATTGTATCAACTGTTGTACTTTTAACAATTATAAAAATATGTTGTAAGCCTGGACGGTGAATGGTATGTACACATTAGGTGTGTGGAGTGAATAAGCACCAATTTCTAAACCAGGACATTACAGTTCCCTTTATAGTGTCGGTGGACAAGCTTTAGAAATGTTTCAAGTCTCACGTGGCTATTTGTTTTACCGAGCAACGCCGGGTACTCTTTAGGTTTATAAAAAAGGAAATTTTACTAAGCTGTGTTTACATTTTTATTGAGTAATAATAATAATTCTAAATGATTTTCCAAAAAAAAAAAAAAGAATGTGAATAGAATTTTATTTGAATGCAGCGATAAACAATTAAATTGTCAAAAAATAAATATTATTTAGTGCTAACAGTTTAATGACCTAAAAAAAATTTAAAATAGGAATCAATTATGATTTTTCGACAAGTGAAGTTAAACATAAACTGAAAACACGGGTGAAGTCAATATTTGTATTAGTTTAAATGTCAAAGTGCACATAAAGTACAGTTTTATGTACCCGATCACTGTCATTGTCATAACTTGACATGACAAGACTGTACCGCTCTATAGAATACTAAATTATTTAGCAAGTATGGTATATCACTGCAACCCTTATACCACAGAGGAGATATATTCTTCTGAGAATATACTGATGTAGATAGTTGGTTTAATACTTTCATTGTTTTAATTTTTAGAATTATATATTGTGTGGACTATTTTTCACAATATTCAACGGGAGTTATGGTATCAGCGCTGTGGTTGTCATGGAGATTCAAGTGGTCTATAAACGATTTCTCTTTACACGTACTTTAAAATTTTAAGAATTGTTAAGAAATACATTTCTTTATCATACGGCTTGAGTTTTTAATATCTTATTAATAAAAAAAAAACACATTAAATAATCATTTTAAAGAATATAATTTCAAAAAAAGTTTTTTATATATTGAGACAAATGGAAGAAAGATAAACAAAAGGAAAACATTTCTGGAGAAAATGAAATGAACCTGGAAGCTATAAACACTTGAGTTGAACGATTAGATGATGAAATGAATTTAGTGTGGCGAGTGTGTTTTGAGTGGGGTTTGGATGGGTTATGTGTGTGTGAGAGAGAGAGTGAGCTGTTGTGTGTATGTATGGGCGGTGGTGTATGTGTGTGTGTGTGTCAGGGTGGTTGTGAGTGTGATTGTCTATATCAGTATGCCTAGAAATGTGTCAATGAAAAAAGCAACGAAATGATAAATTGAAGAAACCGGGGTGGGGGTGGTGGTAGGGAGAATACGAAATGTTTTCTGTCGTGAAATCGATTCAAATATTCTATCGATTCTATAACATTGTATCGATTTACGAATTTTATTTTTATTAAATCATACAATGTTTTATCAACTCTAAACTTTTAGAATTCTACAATATTATATCAACTCTACACTTTTAGAATTCTACAATATTATATCAACTCTAAACTTTTAGAATTCTACAAAATTATATCAACTCTACAAAAGTCTGGTCGTTGGTCCATTAGATTCTTCTCAAAAAACAAACATACAGCAGACGGTATATGAGCTTGCATGCAAATACACATGCACATACACACATATATATAGTTTGGTAAACATTTTACAGATGAAAAAGCTGCACAATTTATTATGGTTAACATTACAGATTAAACATTATTAAGAATTTAGTTCGATTTTTCTAGAACATCAACAGTTATCCTTTACCATTACAAATAGTACAGCTCCATCTTACATCTTAGTCTTACATCTTACATTTTCGATCTATTATAAAACTTTATGTTAAATTTTAGTAAAAAAAAAACAAGAGAGAGTCCATATGTCCAAAAGTTTTATGTATTAAAAGTCAGGTCAGACAGGTGTAACAGTTTATCGGAAGTTACCTGTAATTCAAAGAACATTTTATCCGTGATGGTGCTAACTTGATATATAGGAAGTCACCGGTAATTCAAAGAACATTTTATCCGTGATGGATCTAACTTGATATATAGGAAATTACCGCCCGATAATTCAAAGAACATTTTATACTTGGGGGTGCGAACTTGATATATATTTTTGTCTACTCTAATTGGGGCACATTGTTCAATGTTCATTTAATTTATCACCAAATCAAACATTTCTATTTCAAATATTGCATAAGATTACTGTTACATTTGGTTTTCCTTCCACATTATTATAGCATATATATATATATATATATATATATATATATATATATATATATATATATATATATATAATTACATTAGAAAGTTATGTATTGAATATCTTGACGTGACAACCAGGTATTTACATTCATTATTGTATATAAAGTCATAACAACCAGGTATTTACATTGATTATTGTATATAAAGTCATAACAATCAGGTATTTACATTGATTATTGTATATAAAGTCATAACAACCAGGTATTTACATTGATTATTGTATATAAAGTCATAACAATCAGGTATTTACATTGATTATTGTATATAAAGTCATAACAACCAGGTATTTACATTGATTATTGTAAATAAAGTCATAACAATCAGGTTTTTACATTGATTATTATAAATAAAGTCATAACAACCAGGTATTTACATTGATTATTGTAAATAAAGTCATAACAACCAGGTATTTTGCATTGGCGCTTGTACAATTTTGTAGGACATTATTTAATTCCCCGATTATGTCAACAAGAACTTAATTATGTCTCTGTGTCACTGAATGTTATTATAGTTGACTCGTATTATATAAAACAAATATTGCATGTATTAAATACAGTTAAAGAAATATAGAATTATTTTTTTTTCCTTCTAAGGATGAGATCATAAAGCTCACTTATGGGAGAGTTTTTCCTTCTAAGGATGAGATCATAAAGCTCACTTATGGGAGAGTTTTTCCTTCTAAGGATGAGATCATAAAGCTCACTTATGGGAGAGTTTTTCCTTCTAAGGATGAGATCATAAAGCTCACTTATGGGAGAGTTTTTCCTTCTAAGGATGAGATCATAAAGCTTACTTATGGGAGAGTTTTTCCTTCTAAGGATGAGATCATAAAGCTCACTTATGGGAGAGTTTTTCCTTCTAAGGATGAGATCATAAAGCTCACTTATGGGAGAGTTTTTCGGTCCCTTTTTATCCCCACCCCACCCAACCTAGTCGATAGAGCAATGGCCTTGGGGGAACCATGGAGGACAGAAGGGAATTTCACATGACTTGAAAAGTTAAGATTGTTCTTTTAAAGTTGTGAGATAAGTTTTATTAAAATACAGTCATAAGTTGATCTTCCAGATATTGTCAGACCTGATTTGATGCTAGCTATCTTCCAGTTATTGTCAGACCTGGTTTGATGTTTGATATTTTCCAGTTATTGTCAGACCTGATTTGATGATATCTATCTTCCAGTTATTGTCAGACCTGATTTGATGATATCTATCTTCCAGTTATTGTCAGACCTGGTTTGATGATATCTATCTTCCAGTTATTGTCAGACCTTGTTTTGTCAGATTATTTTAAAACGTAGATATATTAGTCATAGCAATAATAATTAAGGAATGATTAAAGGAAAAGCTAAAATATTCACAAAACTGATACTAGATTGTGTAGAAATCATCATAAAAATATTAATGTCTTAAATACAAGACTAACGCATTACTTTTACTGAAAAATATGTTACTTCTATTGAAGTAATACGTTATTTTTACTGAAAAATATGTTACTTCTATTGAAGTAATACGTTACTTTAAATAAAAAAAATATATTACTTTACAGTGTCGTCAGCTAATTTGTGGCTGGCATTTCTCCAATGAAGGAGACATTTTCAAATGGACAATATTTTAAGAGAAGCTGAAGTTTAGATACGTTCATCGTTTGGGTCAATTCGGCAACGGCTTCCGGTCTCGTCCAAAGTGATTAAGTAACTTCCGGTTTAATTTTCTACCGTCTGCTACGGTGGTCCCGCTGACTGAAACATTTGGTTTCTTTTACTTTCGGTCTGTCTTTCTCTCTATCTGTTGGTCTGTTTGTCAATCTGTCTGTCTTTCTCTCTATCTGTTGGTCTGTTTGTCAATCTATCTGTCTTTCTCTCCATCTACTGGTCTGTTTGTCAATCTATCTGTTTTTCTCTCTATCTATATGTCTGTTTGTGAACCTTTCTCTTTGTTTCTCTGTCTATTAAACAATGATGGTTTTTTTTAATATTTATCTGTATCACTATATGTCTTTTTATCTATCTGTCTATTTATCTGAATTTTATTCTGTCTAGCTAATTGTCGATCTATCTGTTTTTTCTGTCCGTCTATCTATCTTTCTGTCTGTCTGTCTAAAGGTCTTTATATATTTCTGTCTGTCTGTCTAGAGGTCTTTATATCTTTCTGTCTGACTGTCTAATTGTCTTACTATCTGTATTTTTCTGACTAACTTTCTTAACTTTCTATCTATATGTATTTCTGTCTAGTTGTCTATCTATCTAATTTTACATAATTGATTTTCTATCTGCCTTTGTTTCTGTTTAACTGTCTGTCTATAAATCTGTTTATCAATGTACCTTAGTCTATTTCTATCTATCTATATCTCAATATATATATATATATATATATATATATATATTCGAATATCAATCTTTTCGCTAATCTGTTCGTTTATCTATCAATACATCCAACAATCTATCTACATACAGAAAATGTAGACGCCTCTTTACCTGTCTAACTGGTTTAATTCATTCTGTTAATCTCTCTCTCTCTCTCTCTCTCTCTCTCTCTCTCACTTTCTCTGCCTAAATCTAAATGTGTTTTGTGTACAGTATATGTACGTCAATCATTATCCATGCATGACGTATACAAAGCTAATGTTAATTAAATTACAAAACGTCTAGTTAGTAGTCCCATAAATAAATATCAAAAGATACTTAGACAATGGCTCTCAAACTTCATGATCCACAATAAAATTTCTTGTTTGCAACTCACAAGTCAAGAAAAAAAACTCCAATAAAAGAAAGACAATTAATTCCATTGTCATTATTATTGTACAGACATGTTGATCGTTTCGTCTGCAGTTTTTTTTTTTAAAAAGTTTAAATTTGTTGCGTGTAGAGACATTTATTTATGTACAGATATGTTCTCGATCCGTTAATTATAAATTTAATTTTTCCCGGGACCACTAGCGGGCCATGACTCACCTTTTAAGAACCACTGAATTGTTGTATGAATGAGTTGAACGGCGACACATGTTGGATACTTTTGTTATCCTACACATTATGCCACAAGCTCCAGTCAACATGACACGACTCCAACTATCTAAACATTTTATAAACATTTACTGGTCCATACTCGGCTACAGAACATTATAAAACAAAATATCTGGACGACATTCCCAGATATAGACATTTTGTCGCCTGTTTGGCTTGTACTGCAGATTCTGGGCTACAACTAAGTTCACATTATTTCAAATGTCTATGTTTAGTTGGAATGAAATATTTTCATATGCAACATTTTACCATTTCATTCAATTATAGAAGACTAAAGAGTTCTAGTAGATTTAGTCATTAAACGTTTGTCTGTCACTAAATAAACTAAGATGGGATGGTTGACCTAGCACTGGAAAATTCAAACGTCTGCTGGGATATAATAATAACCTGCATATCAAAGCATACTTTAATATATTACCTTGCATATCATAGCATACTCTAACATAACACCTTGCATATCATAGCATATCGTAATGACTTGCTGGCATTTGTGTGAAGAATGTTATGTCGTGTTATGTCGTGTAATGTCGTGTTATGTCGTGTCATGTCGTGTTATGTCGTGTCATGTCGTGTTATGTCGTGTAATGTCGTGTAATGTCGTGTTATGTCGTGTTATGTCGTGTCATGTCGTGTCATGTCGTGTTATGTCGTGTTATGTCGTGTTATGTCGTGTCATGTCGTGTTATGTCGTCTAGTCAGTTGGAAATTCAAACTCTGGTTGACGGCCGAGCACATTTTAATTAATTATTATAAAATATTAAAATATAATACATAATTATATTAGTCAGTCATTTCTAGCAGACGACACGTCATTGATCAAGAAATCGGTTCACCCGATTTTACAGTCAGATTTCTTGGAATATTTCACACAAAAAAAACGATACCATTTTTCTTCAAACTGTTTATCAAATGTGCTCAACTTGGATTTGAACACTATTGGAAATAAAATGTTTGTTTCACATTTTGTCAAGTTTTTTTTTTTTTACAAATGTTTGGCCGCCGTTAAATCTTGCACAGGTTTCTTGTGTATTGAAGAATACCTGTTTGTATGGTTAGTTTTATTTTACTTTATTGTTGAAAATTACTATTTCTATAAACTTACTGATTATGGTGAACTACAAATGTAAGATTCATAAAACATCGGTATATAAACACACATAAATTTAAATTATATATATATATTTAAAAATAAAAAGATTAACATAATGTTTACATATATGAAATATAAGAAAGCTGGGAATATTTTAAGGGTTGCCGAGCATTAAAAAAACAGACGACTAAATATACAACAATAAATATTGATAATCAGATACACATGAACATGAACCAGTTAAACATGAATATGAACCAGTTACACCAGAACATGAACCAGTTACACATGAACATGAATCAGTTACACATGAACATAAACCAATTACACATGAACGTAAACCAGGTACAAATGAACGTGAACCAGTTACACATGAACATGAACCAGTTACACATGAACGTGAACCAGTTACACATGAACATGAACCAGTTACACACGAACATGAACCAGTTACATATGAACGTGAACCAGTTACACACGAACGTAAACCATTTACACATGAACATGAACCAGTTACACACGAACGTGAACCAGTTACACATGAACATGAACCAGTTACACATGAACGTGAACCAGCTACACACGAACGTGAACCATTTACACATGAACATGAACCAGTTACACACGAACGTGAACCAGTTACACATGAACATGAACCAGTTACACATGAACGTGAACCAGTTACACACGAACGTTAACCAGTTAAACATGAATATGAACCAGTTTCACATGAACGTGAACCAGTTACACATGAACATGAACCAGTTACACATGAACATGAACCAGTTACACATGAACATGAACCAGTTACACACGAACATGAACCAGTTACACACAAACGTGAACCAGTTACACACGAACATGAATCAGTTACACACAAACGTGAACCAGTTACACACGAACATGAACCAGTTACACACAAACGTGAACCAGTTACACATGAACGTGAACCAGTTACACACGAACATGAACCAGTTACACACAAACGTGAACCAGTTACACACGAACATGAACCAGTTACACACAAACGTGAACCAGTTACACATGAACATGAACCAGTTACACATGAACGTGAACCAGTTACACACGAACATGAACCAGTTACACACAAACGTGAACCAGTTACACACGAACATGAACCAGTTACACACAAACGTGAACCAGTTACACACAAACGTGAACCAGTTACACACGAACATGAACCAGTTACACACAAACGTGAACCAGTTACACATGAACATGAACCAGTTACACATGAACGTGAACCAGTTACACACGAACATGAACCAGTTACACACAAACGTGAACCAGTTACACATGAACATGAACCAGTTACACATGAACGTGAACCAGTTACACACGAACATGAACCAGTTACACACAAACGTGAACCAGTTACACACGAACATGAACCAGTTACACACAAACGTGAACCAGTTACACATGAACATGAACCAGTTACACATGAACGTGAACCAGTTACACACGAACATGAACCAGTTACACACAAACGTGAACCAGTTACACATGAACATGAACCAGTTACACATGAACGTGAACCAGTTACACACGAACATGAACCAGTTACACACAAACGTGAACCAGTTACAAATGAACATGAACCAGTTACACATGAACGTGAACCAGTTACACACGAACATGAACCAGTTACACATGAACGTGAACCAGTTACACACGAACGTGAACCAGTTAAACATGAATATGAACCAGTTTCACATGAACATGAACCAGTTACACATGAACGTGAACCAGTTACACACGAACATGAACCAGTTTTAATTTTCATCCCAGCAAAAAAACAAAACTTCCCAACTCTACACATTCCCCCCACCCCCCCACCCTCACACTTAGGGAACAATTTCTAAATCTCCCCAGTGACTGTGAGTTCTGGAAGGATGGCCTCACAGTGACTGTGAGTTCTGGAAGGATGGCCTCACAGTGACTGTGAGTTCTGGAAGGATGGCCTCACAGTGACTGTGAGTTCTGGAAGGATGGCCTCACAGTGACTGTGAGTTCTGGAAGGATGGCCTCACAGTGACTGTGAGTTCTGGAAGGATGGCCTCACAGTGACTGTGAGTTCTGGAAGGATGGCCTCACAGTGACTGTGAGTTCTGAAGGATGGCCTCACAGTGACTGTGAGTTCTGGAAGGATGGCCTCACAGTGACTGTGAGTTCTGGAAGGATGGCCTCACAGTGACTGTGAGTTCTGGAAGGATGGCATCAAAGTGACTGTGAGTTCTGGAAGGATGGCCTCAAAGTGACTGTGAGTTCTGGAAGGATGGCCTCACAGTGACCTGGTCGTTGGTCAAACTGTAACACCGGGCAGAAACGTCAGAAGGAGAAAAAATAAACAGATATACTCACACACTGACACACAATGTTTTATACTCACACACTGACACACAATGTTTTATACTCACACACTGACACACAATGTTTTATACTCACACACTGACACACAATGTTTTATACTCACACACTGACACACAATGTTTTATACTCACACACTGACACACAATGTTTTATACTCACACACTGACACACAATGTTTTATACTCACGCACTGACACACAATGTTTTATACTCACACACTGACACACAATGTTTTATACTCACACACTGACACACAATAATTTATACTCACACACTGACACACAATGTTTTATACTCACACACTGACACACAATGTTTTATACTCACACACTGACACACATTTGTTTACTCACAATGACACGCAAGCTTTTTTCATACTCATTAACACACAATGTGATACAAACATTAAAACACAATGTGATACAAACATTGACACACAATGTGATACAAACATTGACACACAATGTGATACAAACATTGACACACAATGTGATACAAACATTGACACACAATGTGATCCAAACATTAACACACAAGGTGATACAAACATTGACACACAATGTGATACAAACATTAACACACAATGTGATACAAACATTGACACACAATGTGATACAAATGTTGACACACAATGTGATACAAACATTGACACACAATGTGATACAAACATTAACACACAATGTGATACAAACATTGACACACAATGTGATACAAACATTGACACACATTGTTATACAAATATTGACACACAATGTGATACAAACATTGACACACAATGTGATACAAATGTTGACACACAATGTGATACAAATATTGACACACAATGTGATACAAATATTGACACACAATGTGATACAAACATTGACACAGAATGTGATACAAATATTGACAAACATTGTGATACAAATATTGACAGACAATGTGATACAAACATTGACACACATTGTGATACAAATATTGACACACAATGTGATACAAACATTGACACACAATGTGATACAAATATTAACACACAATGTGATACAAATATTGACACACAATGTGATACAAACATTGACACACATTGTGATACAAATATTGACACACAATGTGATACAAACATTGACACACATTGTGATACAAATATTGACACACAATGTGATACAAATATTGACACACAATGTGATACAAACATTGACACACATTGTGATACAAACATTGACACACATTGTGATACAAATATTGACACACAATGTGATACAAACATTGACACACAATGTGATACAAATGTTGACACACAATGTGATACAAATATTGACACACAATGTGATACAAACATTGACACACAATATGATACAAATATTGACACACAATGTGATACAAACATTGACACACATACAAATGCCCACCGCGATGAAAAGTACAACCATCAGATTCTGTTATGAATATCAAAACCTTTTAGTTCATCTCCTTTATTAAAAAGTTAATTTAGAGTTTCAAAATTCGGATAGAGAGTATTTTCAAAGACGCCATTGTTATTGACATTCATGTGCACGTTTTAAAATATCACATGACATAGTCAAATGTTAAAAATAGCTCAGAATGTAATAAAATAAAAATCAACAGTGAGATGTTAAAATGAAGTTCATTCTATGGCGATCATGGTTCAAATGAACATTGTTCATTCAATATGAACATATTATGTATAAATTGATGTAGACTTTTCCAATCTTAAAATAAAATGTGGGGTATAGGGAGGGGGTAGTGGTAAATAAACAAATGAAACTGTTTGACTGCTTTACCACATGTGATAAAATGTAACATATATAAAGTACCCACAAGTGATAAATGTAACATAAATTAATTATCCATTAGTGAAAAAAGGAACATAAATAAGCTATCCACATGTCATAAAATTTAACATAATTAAGCTATCCACAATGATAAAAATGGCATGGACATTTATTAAAGAAAACTGAAATTAATTATAAGATTCTACAAACGTGTCATTTCGAAAGCTCAACAGGTCATGTTGTTTTTATTTTATTCATGCATTGCATAAATTATTATTTTTTCAACTTTTGTTGATGTTTTTATTGTTGCTTATAAATAGCTTTCTCATAGTTTGTACTGCATAGTAATCAAAGGGAAATAATCTAGCACATCATTCCAGAAAACAAGTCACAAGGCATAGCGACTTTACACTGGTTTTAAAAATAAAATGTAAATATTAAAGTTCGTTAAAAAAAAAGAATTGTAAGATCATTTATAATTGTTTAATTGTTGAGTTCTTTATTTAGTATAGAAAAAAAAAAACTTCTTAGATGAAGTAGTAACAAATGTTTCATTGAACATTATTAAATTAGAACTTGTTTTAACTCTATATCTACTTTCTGTGCATTATTGGGATGTTCTTTATCTTTAATAAAATATAAATAGAAGTAATAAAACTCTTTTATTTTTCGGTAAAACTTTTCTGTTCCAGTTGATAAACGTAAAGAAATAAGTAGTCAATAAATGTGCACGAAGAAAGTAATCAATAAACTAAATTGAAGAGGTGGGAGTAAACGAGTTTGGGCGTCCTACAGACCAAATGTAAAGTCGGAGAAATTGATGTCCCTGTGTCCAGTTTTTGACTGCAGTATGTGGACTATTTCTGTACCTTCCAGTCCAGTCTCTTATTGCTGGTTGTGTCCAAACACGTGAAGATGGCCCACAATTTATTGCGGTCTGTATAGAACAGATCGTCATTCAATGACCCAGTACCCTCATCTCTCTGTTCAGTTAGCTGTGAGGACATCTTGTGTTGTGAACTATTGGCTGCTCGGGCTGGGTCAACAGGTTCTTACGTCATGTGGGCTACAAACAAGAATTGTTGGTAGTGACATCAGGTCTGCCGTAGGCTGCTGAAGTTTCTGTTATACACATCTTCATAACTTGCACTCTGCATTATACACATCTTCATAACTTGCACTCTGCATTATACACATCTTCATAACTTGCACTCTGCATTATACACATACTCATAACTTGCACTCTGCATTATACACATCTTCATAACTTGCACTCTGCATTATACACATCTTCATAAACTGCTCTCTGCATTATACACATCTAAATAACTTGCACTCTGCATTATACACATCTACATAACTTGCACTCTGCATTATACACATCTACATAACTTTCACTCTGCATTATACACATCTTGCACGCTGCTAACACTATAGTGGTCCTCCTCTCCCCAGCTGATGATGTTGAAATATGAAACTATTACTTTCAGTAGTTGTTTCAACACAATGCTGATACATTGAATTACTAGACATGAAACTATTACTTTCAGTAGTTGTTTCAACACAATGCTGATACATTGAATTACTAGACATGAAACTATTACTTTTAGTAGTTGTTTCAACACAATGCTGATACATTGAATTACTAGACATGAAACTATTACTTTTAGTAGTTGTTTCAACACAATGCTGATACATTGAATTACTAGACATGAAACTATTACTTTCAGTAGTTGTTTCAACACAATGCTGATACATTGTATTACTAGACATGAAACTATTACTTTCAGTAGTTGTTTCAACACAATGCTGATACACTGAATTAATAGACATGAAACTATTACTTTCAGTAGTTGTTTCAACAAAATGCTGATACATTGAATTACTAGACATGGAACTATTACTTTCAGTAGTTGTTTCAACACAATGCTGATACATTGAATTACTAGACATGAAACTATTACTTTCAGTAGTTGTTTCAACACAGTGCTGATACACTGAATTACTAGACATGGAACTATTACTTTCAGTAGTTGTTTCAACACAGTGCTGATACACTGAATTACTAGACATGAAACTATTACTTTCAGTAGTTGTTTCAACACAGTGCTGATACATTGAATTACTAGACATGAAACTATTACTTTCAGTAGTTGTTTCAACACAGTGCTGATACATTGAATTACTAGATATGAAACTATTACTTTCAGTAGTTGTTTCAACACAGTGCTGATACATTGAATTACTAGACATGAAACTATTACTTTCAGTAGATTTTTTAACACAATGCTGATACATTGAATTACTAGACATGAAACTATTACTTTCAGTAGTTGTTTCAACACAATGCTGATACATTGAATTACTAGACATGAAACTATTACTTTCAGTAGTTGTTTCAACACAGTGCTGTTACATTGAATTACTAGACATGAAACTATTACTTTCAGTAGTTGTTTCAACACAATGCTGATACATTGAATTACTAGACATGAAACTATTACTTTCAGTAGTTGTTTCAACACAGTGCTGATACATTGAATTACTAGACATGAAAATATTACTTTTAGTAGTTGTTTCAACACAATACTGATACATTGAATTACTAGACATGAAACTATTACTTTTAGTAGTTGTTTCAACAAAATGCTGATACATTGAATTACTAGACATGGAACTATTACTTTCAGTAGTTGTTTCAACACAATGCTGATACATTGAATTACTAGACATGAAACTATTACTTTCAGTAGTTGTTTCAACACAGTGCTGATACACTGAATTACTAGACATGGAACTATTACTTTCAGTATTTGTTTCAACACAATGCTGATACACTGAATTACTAGACATGAAACTATTACGTTCAGTAGTTGTTTCAACACAATGCTGATACATTGAATTACTAGACATGAAACTATTACTTTCAGTAGTTGTTTCAACACAGTGCTGATACATTGAATTACTAGACA